>ML786590.1:417299-443397 GCA_009831015.1 Picea engelmannii | reverse complement strand
CCCTTTTGTCAGACCTCAAGTTGTACCTGCCTCGACCGCCGCTAGCTTTGTCTCCTTTGCTCAATTCGTTCAACTGACCATCCATGAGAGACTCTTCATATGCTGATTGGGTCAGATGAGGGAAAGGGGGAGTGACTTCCACACTGTGGATTTTAGGCTCAGGCTCATTTGCTTCCCCTTCTTCTTCATCAGCCACAAAATTGTTCTGGAAGGGGGCCTGAATTCTTTGGTCGTCTCTGTCTCTTTCCTTCTCTCTGTGCATAGTTGGAGGAGAAAAATTATTTGGTCTTCTGAAACCTCCTCTGTTCTCGGTGGTTTGAGGGCCCTTGTTCATTTGTTTCATTTCCACCTTTAATCTCTCCACCTCTTCTTTAAGGAGGTTCATAACTTGGGTCAGCTCATTTACTTGAGAGTGGGGCAATGATGGGCCGGAAGTCGAGGCTTCCGATTTTTCCTTTTTTTTGTCTGTGTCAGCCTGGCTTCTCAATCTGTCTACTGCCAGTATGTTGGATTCCACTTCTATAGCTTCATATTGCATCTAAGCTAAAGAGGTGTCTCTTCTTTCTCTTAACATGAGACAAAAATCAGGGTCAAATGCGCCAGCATAGGAAATTCGAGCAGAGGCCTATGAGGGTTTAATATCTGCAGGAATCTTATTGTACATCTTATTAAATATTTTGGAGAAGTCTGAGACAGACTCCCCTTCCATCTTCCTCAGAGACCCAAACTCTGTCATGTAATACATATAATCTTTTATGTCTCCCCAGTGCCTCAGGAAAATGTTATCCAAGGCTTCAATGCGAAAAATAGATCCAGGGGCCAGTCCCCGGAACCATTTCCTCACCTCTCCATCCAGGCTCTGGACAAAGACTCTCATCCAGACATCTTCACTCTCGATATTCAAGTTGTCTGCATAGCTATAAAAAGCAGCTAAGTGTTCTTCAGCAGTTACATCTCCCTCCCCACTGAACTTGGGCATGTATTTCAAATAGTCTCCAGCAGGGAGAGGGTTCAGAGGCTGAGGTAGAATCAAGGGAGCATATCTGGCAGCAACTATGGCATCCATTCTGTTCGGAGGGGGATTGGCACCATCCATAGGGATATTAGGTAGAGGATAACTCGGAGGAGAAGGAGTATGAACATGAGATGTCGAAATAGATATTCTTGGAGGAGACAACGGAGAAAACAGAGAGAAAGCCAAGGGACCTGAGTGTGCAGACGCTTCTCTCTGCGTAGCAGTAACAACAAAAGGAGGGGTGGTGAAACCTTCAGAATTTAGAGGTCTATGATGAGGCAAGACCTCCAGGGAGGAGGGAGTGACAAGGATTTCTCTTTCTGATACCAGACCAGGAGGAGAAAACTCAGCAGGAACACTCCCGAAATTTAGAGAACGGGGGACTTCGGAACAAGGACGACTAGGAAGCTGCGAATAAGAAAATGGAGTTCTCACAGAAGGGGAGGGCGTATTACCTGTTTCAGCGATGGAAACTTCTTTTGCAGACCTCTTTCCCTTCCTACGCACTGCTTCCGCGTCAGCTTCTGGTGAAGCTAAAGGCAAGTGTGGGTTAGACCTCGTATGTATGCCTCTCGAAGCCATAGTTGATAGTGCAGTTTCTCCTCAGCGGAGTCATCACAATGGAGTCGCCAGGTGCATAGTAGCAATCTTCAAGTTCTGATATCTGATGCACCTTCAGAATCAGTTAATCTTTGTCGTTCAATCTCGGCGAAAATTTTCAACTTCGTCCCCGGCAACGACGCCAGAAATGTTGGCAACGGAAGTCACTCCTGGATTGCTTGTAGGAGCAGAGCCCGATGCCCATCAGTTTAATGTCACGATTTGTTTGAAAGGGGTGATCAAATGGAAGCGAACTCAGAACAGTCGTCTCAACTCAGAAACTAGACCAGGCATGCATGAACGAGTGAGGTCTTGATAAACTCCAAACAGTGAGTTGCAATAAAGGGTGAGTAGGGGGAAGACTTCATGAGAAGGGTGCAAGGGTCTGCCATAAACGTCAGGTTCATAACAGACTAAAGAAGAAAGCATTCAAACACAAGATCTTCTTATATTCAAACACAAAGACCAGAGAATGTAATGATGCCACAATAAATCCTTTATCATAACAAAATCGCAGTAATCCACGCGAATCCTTCGACCGTGAACTCTCTAGCATGAGATGAAACAAAGATGGAAAAAGGAGAACTGTTTGTTATAAACCAAGAAGTCTCAAACACAGAGGCATAACCAGGAAACTAGAATGTTCACTGAAACTTTACAGTTGGGAGCTTAGCTCTACCATCGATAGATACAAAAATGGCGGAAAAGCCTTCATATACTCAAAACTAACAACAACAACAAAATCGAGACGTAGCATTGAAATCTTTGCGTCTGCATGGCTTCTGACACTCTGAAGCCAAAATATTTGAATGGTCATGCATCTTATGGCAGACGCGATCGATCGTCTGACAGTTTCATCGGCGAACCGACGTGCCTTTAATTCATTGCCGGACCTTCCCATTATGGCGAAGACGATGTCTAACCACCACCAACCGCTTCAATAACTGCTTCCTTGGGATTGAGGACGATCTGGCCAACTCAGCACTTTGGGATATGGAAGGCCTCCCATGCTGCCACCTGGAATAATTTGACTGGCTTAAGGAATGGGCATGGAGGCCAGCGCGGAAGACGGGGCACTGGAACGGAGTGATGGGTCCAAAACGACAGGGAGTGGAGTAATAAGCGTTGAGGGAGCGAGAGGGGTCATAGGGGAACACATGGAAAAAGGCGATAAGTGGAGGAGTCGGGAGAATGAGTGCGATAGACATATTTCAGTGGGAGGCTGATGTGGAGGAGATGGGACACGTGGCAAGCGGTGAGCAGACGATGAGACAGGAAGGGGCCACCCGGATGAAAGGGTGGAGGAGGACATATGACACATGGCAGCGAGGGGAAGGCGGTTTTGGAGGATGACATGGCGGGAGGAGGGCCCACGCTGGCTAAACATAGGGAAATTGAGAAGGGCGAGACTGACCCAGCGTCGTTGATCCGGGCACACCGATCTAGGCCATCGGAAAGTTGCGTTTGCGATTCTGGACCCCCCCCCCTCCGCTTAAAGGTAGAAAGGCAGGGGGGTCCGGAATGGTCTTCATCGTCGTTGATCCAGGCGCACTGATCTGGGCCGTTGGAGAGGTGCGCCCCCGATTTCGGACCCCCCCCCTCCGCTTAAAGGAAGAAAGGCAAGGGGGGTCCGGAATTCAATATGCGTCGTCGATCCGGGCGCGCGAATCGCTGCTGTTCGATCTTTCTCGTGACTTACCTTGGGCGCATTATCATCCGAAACTTTGGACAAGTGGGTTTTTAACCCATTCTTTGCAATCTAACCCCCCTTTACAAGAAATATCGCTAACAGAAGGCAAAGAAGATCTTATTGGTGAAGAAGGTGAATGATCAACATTAGGTTGATTCTCTTGGGGGGGAGTGCTTATAATCAAAGCAATCGCTTCATTTCAGATTACTGGAGTAGAAAACAACCACACCAACAATCCAATCATGAGACCTAGAAGGCTCAAAGTAGCGTTGTAAGGAGGACCAACCTTTCCTTAAGAAGGAAAAAAAAAAGGATCCCCCAGAGCATGAGTTTCTTCATTGGTCGTTCTGGGAACTAACTCCATTAAACACATATCCAACTTAGATTTTTCTAGGGAAAACAAACTACACAGGATAAAAATCTAGGAAGAAAGAAAACAAACAAAACCTTCTCATAATGAATGCACTAGTAGGTGATGAAATCCAACGTCATGGGAACAATGTAAGAAGGGGTTGAGATAGAGTGGGTGGAAAATTTAGGTTGATGAGTTTCTTAATGGACTTACGCCTTGGTGCAATCTTCCACACAATAAATGTGGATTTACCCTCCAATGAACTCGAGTGATTTTGGACAACATCGATTCCAGGTACATCGAAGACTTTCCCCTTCACCATCACCTCGTGTATTAAACCTAAAGAAAGGCCACTAAGGTTACCAAATACAACAATGATTCCTAGTGTTGTCGGACTAATCGGTAGGTGCGGACACTAACAGATCTCCCTAGATCCACCTGGATCTAGAACAAAACAGGACAGGACATGACTCTTTCCCTAAGTTACGCCCATTGAATTAGCTAGGAAGGAGGAACAAGTGGCATACCTTTGTATCGCTTCCTTAAGTCTCTGTTGCTCCTGCTTCGCTCCGGTGCTCTCGTGAGGTTAAGACCAAGACAACACAAACCAACCAAAGTGAAGATAGAAAAATGTATTCAATCGTCAACTTATGCATATGATCAAGGAATTACACAATAAAGTAAGAATGACTTTATGGGAAAAGGACATGTCGCTATATCATATTAATCGAAAGTAGAAGATACAACTTGATCGCCTTGATGTCGCAAGCTTCCTTTCAGTGACTCTTGGTTCCAACACACACACTTGCTCGGTCCTTGCATGAAGAAGATCCAATTCCTCTTGATAGACCTACTAGAGTCTCCAAGCTTCCATTCAAGCTGGGTTCTTCACACAATTCCTTCACCAATTCTTCAATTAATCTTGCTTAACCTTTTCCATGAGAATCCTTTCAATATATAGGAGAGGATGAGATGGTTACATGGATGAGAATGATCCCACCAAATCAGGGAAGCCAGTAAAATGACAACCATACAAATGCCAACCCATTTTCTAGAAGATCCCCTTCTATAACCCTCGAGACTTCTTCCCTTTTCCAAGCTTGAAAACAAGTTCACACCCTATGTATAGAGCACAGTGCGAGAATTTCGCACTGTAAATGAAGGTGGCCTATGAAAATGGTTCATTCTCGCACCCTAGGCTATAAGCAGCCTACGAACTCACTTTGAAAATATGTTTTCTGGAAGGAGATAAATGCCACTTTTCTGAGGAGAAAGTTCTTGTTGGGACCCTGAGTACACCATTGTTAATACATCACCAAGATGTCCAAAATTATGCGTAATAGAATGCCCCCCAAAGTATGAGGCCAGAATCAGTGAAAGCCGAAATACTTTGTAAACTGCGTGTGTGTGTCGGAAACTAGGAGCGCACCTAATCGGAAACCTGCAAACAACCAAGCATCTGTAGAATATCATACTAGTTCTGAGGTAGGCATTCCCATACTCAAATCATGGACATATGACATCATAAACATAGGTCATGGCCACCAATCATACATCGTGTATCCATGTAATCAAAATATCACATAGCCACCAAGAATACACTATGGATCCATGCAAGAAAATTCAAATTAAGATGACATAGCCACGAGACATACAAAGTGGATCTATGTGTCAACAAATTATACATATTCCATCGCATCCTAGATCAAAGAGATGAGACCCAAGGTATTCAATCCCATCCCCTGAAAGTATGAATCTAACCATGTGATTACATGTGTTGAAGTCAAACATGGTAGAAACCACTTGATTACCGGTCATTGATGAAACCGTTAACAAGTGCGAGGGAAATCACCATTAATGTCAATGACTCCCAAGGTACACTAGTACAATCCACCGAATGTGAATAAATGAGTTGAGGTCGAACATTCGACGAAATCTCCCGATCAGGGTTCAATAATGAAAACCCACTGTCGAAAGCGAGGAAACCTGCCATTGAGGCATGCAAGTTCCAAGGTACCAAATAATTTCTAAGTCTTGTTTACAGATAATGAGCTAGAGTCGACGGAACAAAAATCATCACAGGAGGGCCTTGATGTATCCCCCATCAATGACACGAAATGAGTAACAGATTTTGAAGGCGAAATAGAGTATGATGTAAGTTGAACTGGACACAGGTAAGGCTGACATGGAGAGAATGGACAACTGCAGATGGCCGACTCAATAGAGGTTTCAGACGAACTTCTCTTGAACATATGAATGACACGACCAATGATTTGGTAGCATCGACTCAAAGACGACTTAGGATATGACCTTGTAGCAAGTCGAATGAAAGACAAATGGATTTCCCAAACCGGCTTCAGATAATGAATAAGGGGGTGTCATGTTCAAGAGTGACACTTACTGCCAATAATACGAAAATGAAAACACATCCCTTTCCCAAATTTTCCCCCACCATTTCTGACAAGTACCTCTTTATTTTTACGCAAGCTTGAGGAGGATAACATATGCTTGTTTATGTAAGCTCATCCTTCGGATGATTCCTTTGGCGTATGTTTAACGAACCCTAGGAAGGAGTGGTTTGGTCCCATTACGGGTCTTTTGATGTTTGTTTAACGAGTCCAAAGATAGAAAACTCGAAGGTTTTTCATGATTATAGAGTCTGGAAAAACACACAAAAGAGAACCCTCTCAGTTCCTTTTTCATAAAATAGTCTGATCAGACCGAAAAAGAGATAAATTATCGCCCAACAGACACTTTCTTCAAATACTTTAATGAGCATGAAAATAGCAAGGTCGCTCGACAATCTTTCCATGTTTAAAGAGTCTGAAAAGAGCTTAAAGAGGACTCCAGGGGGTTCCTTTTTCGTATAACCTTGTTGAGCCCGAAAAAGTGATAAAAGTGTGCTCGATTATGTTCTCATGGATTTTCGAGTGTGAGAATGGACAAAGACCAAGCATGAGGTTTTGTTCAAAAAACCATAAAAAACAACTTAAATATGCGATGAAAAAGATGAAAAATATCCGTATCCCTGTGTATAGATGTCGAAGTCATCATGTCTACAAAAAGTTGCACTTATAGAGGTATTAGGCATAAGGTTTAAATAAATAAAGCAATTATAAAAACCAACAAAAATGGTAGAAGTAAATATAAGTGGGTAAAAGTTCTTTTTACCATAGTCATTGTAACTTTGCCAAGATTTTAGCCCAAAACCCCTCTTTTGCCCTTGAATTTCGGTGCTCGATTGTGGAAGATATGAACAACCATTTGGTGAAGTTTCTTCGGCAGTGAGGTAAGCTCCTTGTCTTCTATCTTTTCATGGTTCAATTTTTCATTTTCATTGGTAAATTTCAAGTTTTTGAGATTGTTTTAGGGCTCAAATTTGCTCTCAGGCATTCTCGCAGGCCAACCACACGGGACCTGCAAGAATGCATGATTCTCGCAAGTGGCCCCAAAGGCACCTGTGAGAACCTTGCACTGTGCCAAAGGGGCACCTGCGAGAACCGCAAAGTGAAAATTTTGTTTGATGTTTTCTCAATGAAAAGTGTACCAATGGTTGAAGAGAGTTGTTGACCTTCTTCTTCTGTGTCTTATGCAGGCATTTGGCTGTCACCATGGTTCTGGAATGCCATGAAAGAGAGCATGAAGAAGATGATGCTATTGCCAGAAATAACCTGGGCACCATTGCCACTTTACGATACTATGGTCTACTGAAATTCTTTCGGATCCCGGGTATGAGGGCCCAAGTCAGGCTGTTGGAGTACCTTGTTCATATGTGGGACGTGGACCAACAAGTATTCCACGTAGGGTTCCATACATTGTCCTTGGATATCGAGGACATTTATTTCTTAACAAGACTGTCATGACATGGGTACCATGCTAGCTTGACTGGTAGCCAAGGTGGTGGGCTGCCTATGAGTGAATACTGATGTTTGTACTGTGTTCCAGAGGTGGAGAGAAGAAAGGGAAAAGTGGCCATTTGGGGGGTGCAAGATTTGACCCTTCGCACTATTTTGTTCACCGTTGCTCGTATGGCTGGGAGCACTTCTCCACACATGGATCTCCAGAGCTACTTTTAGTATTCCATAGAGTGTACTGAGCCTCGGGTCTTTAACTGGGAAGATGCAGTCCTTCGTAGCGTGAAGAGGCAGTTGACTAAATGCAGGAGAAGCGACTTGAAGAAATTTGGGTACGGTTCATTGTTGGTGTCCTTATTTCTTGAGAGGGTTCCCTTGCTGAGGTTGTAGTTTTAGTGGGGCTTACTGGCTCCAAAGGATCCGAGAATGTTGAGGTGGTGTAACCTCATGGCCTGGCATGTAGCTGGACCAATCATCAAATACAACGATTCCTTCTTTGACTGGTTGCGACCACAGATGTTGATGGTCGATGATTATGCCTATGCCAGGTTGGACTTCCGAGGGGATTCGGACTTGGCCCTACCTGAGGGCGCTCAGTGGGGGGATCTCAGTAAGAAGTACACATTTTTTACTTTTTAACTATTTTTGTGAATTTTATCATATGCAAATGTTTTTATGTTCGTCCAAGGTCTAATTACAAAAATTCTTTTTTGATGACACAGACGTGGGGCCTTATCGACCTCTGGGTACTTCTCCTATTCAGCGATGAGGAGAGGTGGCTCTAGTGCCATGATGGGATGCTGAAGATTATGAAGCAGTGGAACAAAACTTAGAGGGTTTGACTGTAGACATTCCAGACATGCCTCTTGGATAGGTTTCGCGATGTTATCAACGTCATACGGTGGGAGTGTCAGAGTCTGTTGGCCGACTGTTTTCGTAGGGTTGCCCAGGCAGTCATGTGTTACCGTGAACGTCATCTATGATGTCACTTTGTAGAAGCTATGAGCTTGAGATTTTGAAAGTTTGGTCCTTGGAGAGAACTTTTTGTAAAAAACTTTTTGATCGTTATATATACATACGGCTTCTACCGGCTTATCTTGTGTTGTGTGATACTTGTCATGTGATTGATTTATAAATGACCCAAATGTCTGTCTGATACATAGTTAGCTAATGCATCAGTTAATGTATTTATACATCTAGGAATATGTTGATACTCAATATAATCAAAATAACGTTCCAAGAGGCGAATTTGCAAATATACCTGTAACAAAGTAGGACTTCGAATAGCATAGACATTACTTAACTGTAGTAGTACGAGCTGTGAATCGAGTCGCACAACCAAGTGACGGATACTGAGCAAGATAACATCAATCAACAATTAGATAACGACGCTATACTCTACAATATTGTTGGTCACACAGCCGAGGCACACACCTCGTAGAGTGATAAGTTCGTTTGTAGGGGTGTAAATTGCCCATGCAGCAGAAGCAAGGTTCTGAGTACTACGGCTAGCGCCATCAGCGAAACAATTGTGGGGTAGCGAAGACTTAGACATCTGGAAATCAAACACAATGTCACATATGGGCAAAGACCAGATAACGAAAAAGCATACTACAGTAACACACAAGAAGTATGATACAATAAAATACAAGTACTCATGCACAGGTGATATTATGCATAGTACTTCTTTAAGTACAACCCATTTCTGGGTTCACTCAAAGGGATACTGTAGTAATCTACTAACTCGTAAGATCCTTTCTCCAAAACTTGTCTAACGATATAAGGACCTCACCACATGGCTTAGAATTTTCCATCTCCTAGCATATCTCGATCTTGTTCGTAGAGGAGAACCAGATCTCCTTCGGAGAAAACGTGAGGCTTGACATGTTTGTCATATTGGGCCTTGACACGTTTCTTCTAGGCTTCTATGACTAGGGTAGCATCGCATCGAGTTTCATCTAATCGCATGAGATACAATAGACGTTCTTCCTTGACAGAAGTGTTTGGTAGGATTTCAATGACTAGTTTTAAGGAGGGTATCTCACATTCAATCGGGAGGGTGGCTTCCAAACCATAGACTAACCGGAAAGGTGTAAACCCAGTAGCAGACTTAACGGATGTCCGGTAACCCCACAATGTTGAAAACAACATTGTGTGCCAACTTGTTTTGTGAATCCCTATCATTCGTCGAAGCATGGTTACGAGAACTTTATTAATCGCTTCGACTTGGCCATTGGCTTGTGGGTAATAGGGCGTTGAGTTTTCATGACGAAGACCCAACTTTTTAGTGAGTTCAGACATCATGAAGTTTCTAAAGTGGCTACCATGATCAGTGACGATAGCCTGAGGAACACCAAAATGAGCTATGATGTGACTGAAAATGAATAATGCTACGGTCTTTCCAGTATTTTCAAATGTCGGCATTGCCTCGACCCATTTCGTAAAATAATCTACGCCTACAATAATGTATCCATGCCCCCCGGCTGAGTGGGGGTGACATGTCATGAAATTGATGCCCCATTTTGAAAAGGGACCAATAGAGACCATAGGGTGAAGAGGAGCAGGATGTGACCATATCTTATGATTATAGGTCTGTCAAGCATGGCATTTTTGGATGACGATTATGAAATCGTTAAATAAAGAAGGCCAAAAATACCCTACTCGTAAGATCTTCTGGGCAGTATAATACCCAGACATATGACCACCACAGGCTCCAAAATGGCAGTCATTTAAGGCTTTCTCAGCTTCGTCGAACATGAGGCAGCGTCGAAAAACTGAGTCAATCCCATGATGATAAAGAGTATCCCCAAGGATAATATATTGATGGGCTTGGTAGCGTATTCAACGTCGTTCAGTACTGGACAAATTGGGCCAGAAAGTTTGGGTCTGGAGATATATGATGATATCATCGTACCAAAGATCATCAGAACTAATTAGGAAAAGGGATTCATAAGGTAATGAATCGGCTGCTAGATTTTCCGTTTCAGATTAGGGAAAGTCACATATCAACTCGGCAAACACTAAGGACTTCTTGGACTTGGCTCATTCGAATTCCAAATCAAAATCCTAGAGTATCACGATCCATTTGGAGTATTTTCCCCCTAGCAATTGACGTGTGAGAATGTGTTGCATAGGGTTGCAGTTAGAAATCACCGTAGTCTTGCAAGAGAGGATATAGTGCTGGAAACGTTGAACTGCTTGGATGGCTGCCGAGGCCAATTTTTTGACATGTAAATACTTGGTTTCGGTAGGCGTTAGACTGCAACTCAAGTAATAGATAACATGTTCATCATGAGAATCATCCTCTTGGACGAGAACCATAGCAATGGTGTAATCCGAGGCTGCGAGGTAGAGGAAGAGAAGCGGAGCACATGTCAGGGACAGTTTCAAAGATTTGAAGGCTTTGTTTGTGATGGTATCCCATACGAACTCAGACCCCTTTTTGAGGAGTCGCGTAAACCCAAGAGTTATCTCGGTGTAGTTTGGGATGAAACGATGAAGAAAGTTTTCTTTCCCTTGCAAACTTTGTAACTGGCGAAGTGTAGAGGGAGGAGGGAGATTGAGAATCACCTCAACCTTTAAAGGATCTACCCTGATCCCTTGACATGAAACAATAAAGCCTAGAAGTCGGCCAGATTCCACGCAAAAAACACATTTGTGAAGATTCAAGCGTATATGGTAAAACCAACAGCGGATGAAAATGGCTCGGAGGTGGATTGGATGATTGACTCGGCGCATGGAATGGGCGGGTAAGTCGTCAATATATGGTTGCACGATGTGCTTGATATCATGGAAGGCATAAGACATAGCGCATTGAAAAGTTGCGCCAGCGTTCTTTAGACCGAAAGGAAGTTTTCGATAGGCAAAAGTGCCCCAAGGAAAAATAAAAGAGGTTTTGTGTTGATCCTCGGGAACAATATTGATTTGATTATATCCAGAGAAACCATCCATCAGAGAGAAGATTTCACTTCCGGCGCAATCGTCGCGACGAAGGGGGTAGGAAAGTTTTCTTTAGGACAAGCTTTGTTAATATCCCTATAATCAATGCATACGCGGATTGTGCCTTGTTTCTTGTCGATTGGGACAAGATTGGAAACCCAATCAATGAGGGCCACCAGGTAAATAAATCCGACTTTGAGAAGTTTCTCAACTTCAAGTTTGATAGCAGCCGCTTTACGTGGGTGAACTAGACGAAGGCGTTGCCGGACGGGTTTAGTGTCTGGGTATGTCTTAATCTCATGTATCACAATGTTGGGGTCGATGCCTGGAATTTCTTCATAGCTCCAGGTGAAAACGTCACGAAATTCTTTGAAAAGTGACTTGTAGGTGATGATTTCATCAGGGGAACACGAAGCTCCGATATGCACATTTTTTACAATTCCAGGTTTGATGGATATGTCGAGGGGAATAGTGGGTAAGATATTGCTTAAGTTCCCTTCGGAAAACACATCGTGTGTGGACTCGAGAACGGTTGAAATGACGACAACAGTTGACGGGGTCGAGATCCATTGGTAGCTCTCGATGGTGTGTTGTTCCAGGAAGAGGATGGAACGGTGATGTCCATCGTTCGAAGGGGTGTCTTCCATGACAGACATAATCATCTCATCCGTGGGAAAAATGATGCAGAAAGGATCTGGAGATAACTCACCAAGAGAGGGGGTATAAGGGGTTGCCTATTGAATGGCCTAATAGGAAGATTCGACTGGACTCAAAGGCATTTCATCGCCGTAATGAAGATGATCGTCGGGGTCAGGTACCATCCATGGGTCATGAGATGTAGGGTTTCCATGAATTGAGGTGGATATCATGTTGATTGAAGTGACATACAAGTTTGGAACATTGGGTGGTGGAATGGGGAAGGTACCCATTAACAAAGAGTCTTTGAGAAGACCTACACTGATGTTCTCATAACCCGGTGGGGTTTTAGCGATGAACGGTATGTTGCCAGTATGCGTATCTGAGTTAAATAATTCTAATTGGTTGACGGTGATTACCATTCCTTGATGTGGGAAATGTACAACATGAAAAAGAGTCGACACAACTACGCGCATGGAATCAATCTAGCTACGGCCAAGCAGAAGATTGTAATCGAGAGGAGCATCAAAGACTTCCACTTTGAATTGGATCGTTTTTCCTTCTAGCGTGATTGGCAACAAAGGAAGGACACCATAAGGCTTAAAAATGGAGCCATTGAAGGCTTTGAGTGTGTTATGGGATTCATTCAAAGAGGGAGAGCCGATGGCTTTCCAGCAGGTAATAGACATGACACACATTGAGGCACCCTCGTCGATAATGGTTCTACAAATGTTTTTTTCGGAGACAATGACTTGGATTTGAAATGCGAGTTGAGGGGGTAACCTTGGAATGTGATCTTCCAAGTCAAAAATTATTAAATTCGTGTCCGTCGGGTCAATTCCACCGATAGCTTTCAACAGTGCCTTCCGTTGTGTGGGACAACTTTGAAGGACTTCGAGGGATGATATCGCTGAAGGTTCTTGGGCCAGATCTTCAACAATGTTGTAGTTCTAGGTAGCATGAGCATGAGGATTGAAAGCCGATTTCCAAACGATGCCCTTTGGAGGGGGGCGAAGAACTGTGTCAAGGCTCGATCGTTCGAGATGAAGAGGACCGTTGGTAGGTGGAGTTGCGGGAGAGGGTTGGACCAATGAAGGAGGGATATCATAAACCTTCTCTTTAGAGGGAGAATAATCTTTGGCTCGAGTGGTGAGTGCGATGTCATTCTTCTTTGAATCGCCTGTACACATTAATACATAGGATGTGGTAGAAGGGGAAGGTTGGTCATCAATGACCAATTGGGCTTGTTATTGAGAGGGGAAGGGTTGGGACAAAACGACCGGAGTAGGTGGTTTTGAGGCCCCTTTAAGGAACTTAGTAACCTCGACGTGTCGTGGACAATCCTTCATGTAGCGATCATCACCACAGATAAGACAAGGGTATCGGGGTTTGCGCTTATCCCTATCGTCAATAGGTGGAGTTTTGGGTTTCTCTGCTTGCGAAGTATTTTTTCCTCCTTATTCTTACCCTTTCCCTTTCTGGATTTTTTTTTACCGGATGGGGTAGATTGAACTGCATTTACCTCAGAAGTATTGCCGACGGGAGGGGTAGGAGACAAATCATTTTGAACATTAGAAGAAGCGGGTTTGGGGTTGTTTCTTGAGGTGGAATGTGGTTGGGCATGGAAAGTGCCAATCACACCATCGGCTACATGAGAAGCAGCTGGAGTAGTTGAAGTGGCGGAAGTGGAAGGACAAGGTGCATCAGGGAGTAAGCTGTAAAGAGTACCCGTTTGTGAGTAAACGAGGTCAAGGTATTGAGCACGACTTATGGCATGTTCTTCCATGACAACTCCACCCATGGCGATGTCACGACTGATGTCGTTCAAAAATGTTTTTGTGAACCACTCTGCCAACAACTGATTGGGAATTTCGAGTTTGATGAGACATTGTCTCCGTCGCCACTCATGAATGTGATCGGATATATGAGTGGCTTTGTTTTATTTGAAAGAACTCAAAATCTCGGTCCCTATTTCATAACGGATCGGTAACTGGTAGTGGGTAAGGAAATCCATATCTAGGGTGTTGAATTCGGCAAAGAAACCTCATGGTAATTCTATATACCACTTCACGGCAGAACCTGTGAGAGTTATTTGAAAAAGACATAAACAAATAGAGTCATCCATCAAGGAGTTGGATGAGCACCAGAGGTGAAAAGTCATCACGTGATTGTTCGAGTCCTCTCCTACTTTTCCATCAAATTTAGGGATGTCAGATGATAACTTGGTTGGTATAGTGGGCCATTGGGGAGAGTGATGGATTGGACCATTTAAAATCCATGACAGATCCGGGAGGTCCAAAGTGGCCAAGAAGGGTAACTGTCTATTCACATGCGGGTACTGGTGGCTTTGGGGAGGGAGTCCCATCTAAAAACCAGTGGGACCATAAGCAGTCTGCATATAATGCGAAGACCCAGGTAGATTTGGTGGTTGTTTTGGAGGAAAGTAGCTCATGGGATTATATCATTGAACAAGGACGTGAGTTGGAGCATTCAAGCCCCAAATAGGATTGGACGTACCTGGATATGGTTGGCCTATAATAGGGGGTATAACAGATGTAGCTAGAAGCTGTTGCCCCCCAGTTGATTGAGGATGATTTTGTATCAGATGGTTCCAATATTGGGCCAAGGATGGAGGTATGTTTTGTCCGTAGGGTGGGGTCGGTGGGGGTTGTCCTCCAATCGGGGGTTGAGTTCCAATTGGGGGCTGTGTTCCAATTGGGATTTGTGTTCCAATAGGAATTTTCCCTACAAGGGGGGGTTGAGTCAAACCTCCTTGGTGGAATTGTCCACCAACAGGAATCTAGTAATTTGGTGTGAATGACGGGATGGTGCCACTAGGATTGGTGCCACCGATAGAGGATTGAAAAGGTCCTCCAAAAGGGGGTTGAGGAAGTGTCAGAATGAAGCTAGGAGGAGAGTGCCCAGAATATGAGGGACCACCAGGAGTTCTAGATGGGGTTTGCATAGGAGTGGGAATAGAAGCATTAAACACATGGTATCCGGGTGGAAGCGTTGGGGTGACACTGGGCGAGAGCGGGGTGCCAATGGGGGCTTGACTAGATGTTGTAATCCCGGTGTGAATACTTGTAGTATCTGTGTAATGGACCATTTCTAAAGGGAGGGTCAAGATGTGGTCAGCTCGCGGAGCTTTTGTACCAGGAAAATAATAAGCAGTAGTAAAAGGTACTGCGTCTGGGTCAGAGGTTTCAGGGAATGCAGGTGAGACAATGATTTCAACGCCTACTCCTAAGCCAAAGAGATCCCATCTAAAAACGCCAGTAGACCAAAAAGGATCTTGGACCTCAGGTCTTGGAAAAGGTCCATTCGGTGATCCAGAAGACAAACAACTAACTCTCCGGAAGAATTCACTCGCATAATCCGTCTCTCAGAATCAGGGTGAAGTCAAAATTCCTCTCGAGAATTGGTAATTCAAAACTGTTCTAGAGAGTCAGTTCTTTCCACTTGTGGAGTGGTGACGTCTTGGACTTCACTCTATTGAGGAGAGCCCTCTAGTGAGCTTGTAGGTAGGGGTTGAGAACCTTCCATATTTTCTGGAGGTAAGCCCTGCATTCTACATGAATGACGTGGAGGGTCTATTGTGAACGAGTTACAAACTTACGAAGAAAATCCTGTGGTCAACTTGGGTAAACAAATAGCATGCACTAGTAAACAAAATCTAGGAAACAATACCAAGCAAACAAGACCTTCTAATTCCGAAGTTACTAGTTGGTGATGAAATCCAACATCACAACAATGAGACGAGAAGGGGTTGGGCTAGGGTGGAAAAGTTACGTTGATGACCTATTTAACAGACTTACACCCTGGTGCAGGCTCCCATACATAATCGTGGGTATACCCTCCAAGGATCCCAAGTGAGTTTGGCCAATGTCGATTCCAGGTACCGTGAAGACTTGCCCCTTCACAGTCACCTTGTGTAAGACCCTAAGAAGATAGGCCACTAAGGTTACCACCGACAACAATAAATCATGGGGGGACAATCAACAGTCTGATCCACAAGAAAGGGAAAGGTATCTAGCCCAAAATCAACTTGAGAGGCTTCCACTCATCATTGTGGGTATACCTCCAAGTGACCCCCGTAATATGTGCAATCTCTACACCGATATCAACGAAGCAGGGTGAGTAACTCTGTTGATATCAATGCGACCTCGTGTTTGACCCTTGTGTGAGAAGGGCTTCCCAGGACAAAATGTTGTAAATGGAATTTGACACTCCTTAATACAATATTCTATTGTGTGTTTTGTGCTTTGGAGAGTGTATCTCTCTGCCTATTCCAAAGCTCTATCCTAGCTAATTGTTGGTGTAATAGAGTCCTAGAAAAGAGTTACTAGTTAAATTTTAAAATTGCGCAATATTATTAAGGGCTATTGTTACTCAAAGGAAACGAAGATGAAACCGATGTTGTGTGAGACTCTGACCCAACAATACAAAGATAGGAATGAAAGATATCATTTTTCATTCGATGAGTCCTATGTACGGAAGGGAAAGAGAAGTGTTCTGGAACAATCTTGAACTACGATATGCAATCTTCAACGGATCACGTAACAATGACAATTCTCTATTGTTCTCTTTCAACGATTGATTTCCAATATTTTAAAAATGAAAATTCTTTTAAAAATAATTTTTTTTTTTACTTTTCAAAAAGATCCACAACATGGTGGTGAAAGTAAGGAAAACCAATAACTAACGAATAAGCAATAAACAAAACCCAAACCAATCTTTCAATGGAGACAAAAATGACAAGCAGACAAGACTAGTCTTTTCAATTGCATGAGAACAATGAATTTCCAAGCAATGAGCAAATGAGAAAGACAAACAATCCCAACTTTCAAACCGATCATCGACGCCTAACCAAACAAGCACTCAGATTCTAGGGTCAGAGATTATATCCTTGCTAAGAAAAGTCAAGAGATGAGAGTTGAGAAAAAGATGGACAAGAAGAGCCTTTGATTTCCGAAGACTGATCGTGCACAAAATACAAAGTCAAGAAACAATCAACCAGTGGTCCAAGAAGTTATTTTTAGACACTTATACAGATCTGGGCATCTGAGCATACCAAAGCTTTAAATCCAAAAATTTTAAAAATGGGTTCGCAGGCTATCAGTAATGTACAGTGCGAGAATGGAGCATTCTCGTAGGCTGGCTTCAAGCAGGGTGTGAGAACCTCGCATTGGACTGAAAGTCATAGTGTGAACTCAAGGGGTTCTTGCAGACCATTGTGGGGTTCAGTGCGAGAAGGCCTGAAACTAGGCAAAATTTTGGAAAAAGACAAAAATTTTGAAGGGACTTCTGGACCCAGAGAGTCTATCAGGGTGTCCTGAAGACTTAGAGATTGATAGAAATAAAGAAAGGTAAGGCAAGAGCAAATGGCCAAGGAAAAACTCCAAAAACCACTAAAAAATGGGTTGCATCCCTAGTGGAGTCACAAATTTTGTTGTCAGACTAATCGGTAGGTGCAGACACTAACAGATCTCCCTAGATCCACCTGGATCTAGAACAAAATAGGACATGACATGACTCTTTCCCTAAGTTACGACCATTGAATTAGCTAGGAAGGAGGAACAAGTGACATACCTTTGTATCGCTTCCTTAAGTCTCTGTTGCTCCCACTTCACTCCGGTTCTCTCATGAGGTCAAGACCAAGACAACACAAACCAACCAAAGTGAAGATAGAAAAATGTATTCAATCGTCAACTTATGCATATGATCAAGGAATTACACCATAAAGTAAGAATGACTTTATGGGAAAAGGACATGTCGCTGTATCATATTAATCGAAAGTAGAAGATACATCCTGATCACCTTGATGTCACAAGCTTCTTTTCGGTGACTCTTGGTTCCAACAAGAACACTTGCTCGGTCCTTGCATGAAGAAGATCCAATTCCTCTTGATAGACCTACTAGAGTCTCCAAGCTTCCGTTCAAGCTGGGTTCTTCACACAATTCCTTCACCAATTCTTCAATTAATCTTGCTTAACCTTTTCCATGAGAATCCTTTCAATATATAGGAGAGGATGAGATGGTTACATGGATGAGAATGATCCCACCAAATCAGGGAAGCCAGTAAAATGACAACCATACGAATGCCAACCCATTTTCTAGAAGATCCCCTTCTAGAACCCTCGATACTTCTTCCCTTTTCCAAGCTTGAAAACAAGTTTGCACCCTATGTATAGAGCTCAGTGCAAGAATTTCGCACCCTAAATGAAGGTGGCTTGCGAGAATGGGTCATTCTCGCACCCTAGGCTATAAGCAGCCTACGAACTCACTTTGAAAATATGTTTTTTGGAAGAAGATAAATGCCACTTTTCTCAGGAGAAAGTTCTTGTTGGGAGCCTGAGTACACCATTGTTAATACATCACCAAGATGACCAAAATCATGCATAACACCTAGGGAATCAGTCAATAGTCTGATATATGCACAAGGGTAGGGTAACTGAGCCCGAAATTGATTTGACAAGGTCCACACAGGGTTGTTTTCTCAAGTGACCCAAAATAATATTGTAACATCCCCAGCCACCCACAAGCCGGGGCATGCTACCTTCAAGCCCACCCTTGGACTTCGTACTCTTACCGATACCTTCTTTAATTAATAAGAACACATAAGATACAATATTTAGAGACATGCACAACATTATTCAACAAGCATGCATAATCTAAGATTGTTAAGAACCTGAATAGATATAAAAATATAATCACCATAAATATTGAATACACAATAGATCTAAAGAGAAACATAGAAGAAACCACACTTTATTATTACCAAATCCTTGAGGTAGGGAAATACCATATAATGGATCCTATTATGAAAGAGATCCTCTCCTATTCACTTTCCTTTTCGAGGGGGCATCCTCCTATTGAGATATAGCTCACAATACAATACTTCTCTTCATGTCTCTTTACATTGCTTGAACCCCTTTATATAGTGATACCATCACCTAAGAACATTCTAGAGGAGGAATCTTTTAGAAGTAGAACCTTCTAAGAAGTCCTCTTACATTTATTATATCTAAGTACCCATTTATTATATCTAAATACCATAGTGGGCCTTATTTAATAATATATTGGACCTAGTCCACCTTACATTGAATGGACTCCACTATTATCACTATGGGCCCTCTGGCCCCCCCCCACTACCTCTCTAGCTACCTTACATTCCATCCCCCTTATGAAAGCATTGTCCTCAATGCTTGATGTACAACCATATACCAGGGTCCCATGGATAAGTGTGGACCATAGTGTTGAAGTAGACTAGAGAACCAGGGTCCCATTGAGAAATGATAGCCACCATGCTGAAGTAGTCCAACCTCCATTGTAAACCATGGTTTCATGTCCAATTTCTCATGTGAACCCCACATGGAAGATATCAGCACCCAATAACCAACTGAAAATGATGCTCCCAATACTGACACTTATCGTGTGGATCCAAATAAGAATATTCATCCACATAGTGGGAGATGATCAAAGATGAATCTGGAAGGAACAATACCATTGTATAATATGCAGGCTGGATGCTGGTAACTAGCTCCTGATGTGGGACATTGATATTCTCTACAGAAGGTGGAGTAGAGTCATCAAATAAAATATGGAATTGGTTCTCATCCCAAAAATGACAACTATCCATATATCAATGATCACAATCGACCTCAAAATCATATCAAGCATATATTTCTTGATTATATTCATCACTGAGGTCTGCCATAATAAATATCTCCTGCATGTTATCCAAAGAATCTTGAATACTACGAAAACTATCATTGAGGCCATCTACAAAGCCATCCAATCTATCGTTCAATGTGTCAAACAATTGGGCTTTGAATTATTCAGTAATATGTAGAATTTATTTGATGGTTTGAGAATAAATAGAGATCTGATCACCCTATGAAAATTTATGAACTCTTCAGTCCCACCGCCATCACGAAAAAACCCAAAAAATAGAATAATAAATTACTGCAGAAAATCGCGGCGTTTTCTGCAAAAAAACCAGAAAAACTGCTGAATTTAAAATGCTCATAACTTCACTTCCTGAAATCCGTTTTGGCTGATGTTTTTTTTTAAATTGGGTGAAATGGTGAGAGGAACTCATATCTGTAATTTGTTTTTGGAAAATTTATCCTCCATATGCTACATACATAAAAAAAAATTGCATCGTCGTCCACGGAAAAAACCCTGAAAAATTGCATATTTTAAAACTTCAATATCTTGACTTTACTGACTCTGTTTCGAACAATTTTTTTTTCAACTTGGGTGTTTCAGAACTCAGATATACAACCTGTTTCTACAAATTTTTCACATAAATATACCGAAAATTTCTAGAATGTCGCGACCCTCTTTTTTCTTCTCCGAAAAAAAAATCTGCAAAAAAAAAAAAAAAAATTGCCCACAATGTTTGCCAAGAAAAGTGCTCTGATACCACTTGTTAAGAACCTGAATAGATCTAAAAATATAATCACCACAAATAATGAATACACAATCTATTTAAAGAGCAATATAGAAGAAACCACACTTTATTATTACCAAACCCTTGAGGTAGGACAACACCATACAATGGATCTTATTATGGAAAGGATCCTCTTCTGTTCACTTGCCTTTTCGAGGGGGCATCCTCCTATTGAGATATATCTCACAATATAATACTTATCTGCATGTCTCTTTACATTGCTTGAACCCCTTTATATAGTGCTACCATCACCTAAGAATATTCTAGAGGAGGAATCTTTTAGAAGTAGAACCTTCTAAGAAGTCCTCCTACATTTATTATATCTAACTACCCACTTATTATATCTAACTACCATAGTGGGCCTTATTTAATAATATAGTGGACCTAGTCCACCTTACATTGAACGGCCTCCACTATTATCACTATGGGCCCTCTAGATTCTATTTTTATGCATGAATTCTATTTTTATGCATGAGTAGTCTGTCTTCCTTTATCTCATACCCCTTTATTTTCTGTTGTACATATCCTCATTGTAAGTTTTCCTTTACCTATAGGTAATGTTGGTCTGTAACAAGGCCATCTAAAATTATTCTCTTCAAGTCTGACTGATTCATACTGACAATAGTAGCATGCATGATATGCGCTCTTCTACTAAGTGCATCGGCAACTTTATTCTCCTTTCCCTTGATATGCTTGATATGGAAGTCATATTCACTTAAAAATTCCATCCATCTTGTTTTCCTGGCATTCAAGGTTGGTTGTTCAAAAATATACTTCATCCCAATGTGGTCTATCCTTAATTCAAATTTCTTCCCCATAAGATAATTCCTCCACATCCTCAAGGCGTGAACAATGGCAGCAAGTTCCAAGTCATGGGTGGCATAGTTCCTCTCATGTTCCTTAAGCTTTCTGGACTCATATCCAATGACATGTCCATTTTGTGTGAGGAATCCCCCAAGTCCTTCCTTACATGCATCTATACATACCACAAAAATTTCATTTGGGTAAGCAATCTTTAACACAGGTGCACTAGTAAATAATTCCTTCAATAAATTAAAATTCTTTTCACACTTGAGTGCCCATTCAAATTTAGTTCCCTTATTTTGCAATGAAGTGATGGGATGAACAATCTTAGAGAACCCTACTATGAAACTTTTGTAGTAGACATCTAATCCCATAAATGATCTGACGTCTGACACATTTCTGGGTGTTGTCCATCCTCTAATGGATTTGATCTTCTCTGGATCTACTGCTATGCCCTCTTCTGAAATAATGTGTCCCAAGTAATGGATATTCTTTTGATAGAAAGAACACTTACTCAACTTAGAATACAACTAATGTTCTCTCAGAACTTGCAATGCCAGTCTTAAGTGATGTTCATGCTCCTCCTCGGACTTAGAATAGATAAGTATGTCATCCGAGAATACTATGACAAACTTATCCAAATAATTCCTGAATATGCCATTCATTAAGCACATGAATACAACTGGTACATTGGTTAGTCCAAATGGCACCCCTACAAATTCATAATGCCCATACCTGGTCCTAAAGGCTCTCTTATGAATGTCTTCTTCCTTGATTCTTACCTGATGGTATCCTACCCTCAAGTCAATTTTTTAAAATATCTTTGCTCCTCTTAGTTGATCAAAGAGGTCGTCATTTTATGGTAGAGGATACTTGTTCTTTATAGTGTACTTGTTCAGCTGTCGAAAGTCAATACACAACCTCAAGGTTCCATCCTTAATTTTGATGAAAAGTATTGGTGCTCCCCAAGGTGAAACACTTGGACGTATGTACCCTTTCTTCAACAATTCCTCCAACTGCATTTGTAATTCTTTTAACTCTGGTGTGCTCATTCTGTAATGTGTTTTTGACACTGGGGCAGCTCCTGTCACTAAATCAATTGAGAAGTCTATCTCCCTTCTTGGTGGTAATCCAGGTATTTCTTGGAATACATCTTCAAATTCCTGTAGTACCAAGAAATCTTCGAGGCTTGGCCCCTTGGTATTATCTGGCTCTTCCACATGAGCTGCATATAATTGACATTCTTTCCTAAAACATCTTTTTAGCTGTAAGGAGGAAATATCCCTTATAGATATGGGTCTTGGAACTCCTTTCACAGTGCTTTGTTTTCCATTTCCATCAAGACATGTAAATGTTATGTTATGACAATCTAGGGAAACATGATGCTTGTCCAACCAATCCATTCCAATTAGAATATCATAAGACCCCAATTATATGATATTTAGATCAATACTAGTATTCACACCATTAATACTTATGGAACAACTTCTAACCATATCATGGATTCTTCTTTTGGTTTCAATGGCCAACTGAACCAAACTTGCTTTTCCAAATTTACTTTTCTCCAAATGTAATCTATCCACTATCTTAGGGTCAATGTAGCAATGAATTTCTCCTGAATCAATCAAAATAGCAACATGTTGATTTATGATCTTACCTTCCACCTCAATCATATTGGACTGGTACTCTTCTTGTCGATCATCTAAAGCTACATAGATTTTTCCCATATCTTCGACGGTTGTAGCCTCTTGGATGTTGTGCAGAGTCTTCACTCTATCCTTTCTGTGTGGGAAATCCTTGTACAAGTGATCTTCCTTGCATCCCCAACATTGGATTGGCGGTCTTCCTCTTTTTCCCAAGGAATATTCTTTCCTGGAATCCCCCTTAGCATATTGATCTTGATGATTCCTGTTAGGCTCATTCCTATTGAAGGGAGGTTTGAATCCTTTCCTCCTCTGATCGGACTTCATATTTTTATTTTCCTTCCAATATTTTTGCATGGACTCTCTTCCCCGACCTTGCTCATACATGTATTTAGCCTTCTCGATGGCCTCAGTCAAGGTCTTGGGTTCATCATACTTGATATTTTCCTTATAAAAGGATGGCAATCCACTTAGAAATTTATGTATTTTCACTTTCTCATCACCAATGAACCTGACATACTTTAACAATCCCAAGGACTTATTCTCGTATTCTTCCATAGTCATGCTTCCCAACCTGAGTTCAAAGAACTCTTGCATTTTCTTGTCATAGAAATTCTCTGAGAGGTACTCCTTCTGGAAGTACTTCTTGAACTTCTTCCAAGTGATCCTACTTTCATTAACATGTTCCACTTGCTTCAGTTTGTCCCACCACATTGCAACTTTCCCGTGTAAATGGTAGGTGGCGATCCTGGCTTCCAGGTTGGATGAATAGTTATGAAACTGAAAATATCTCCTGAGCCCAAGCAACCATGCTTCGACATCATCTTCCCTTTATCTTTCACCCTCAAAGGAAGGTGGCTTGAGCTTCCTCAACTCTCCTTGCAAGCTATCTACCTCTTGTTTCCTTCTTTGGTGTCTGACATGAGACACCTATGGACTACTTATGGGATCTTCCAATGCATAAATTTTTTTTTTTGAGTAAGGAGGTGAGTGGTTTCCATGAGATCTGCTAGCACTTTTTGGAATAACTAGCTCTTCCACAATCATCCCTTCTTTCATGGCACCTGCCTTATTACTCTTGTTTTGAGTTTGATCCCTTCTTTGTTTGTCTCTACAATTGATTTAAGCCCTGCAACACTTGAGAATTTATCTGACTTTTCTCTATCATCAGTCTCTCATTGTCTGCTTTGTAGCTCTGCACCTCCATATTCAGGCTTCTTACCATTTCTATTAACGTTTCCTGCTCTCCTTTTCCCTTGCGTCCATTGGAATATGTCTCTGCATTACCAACTCTGGTATTCTGGCCTTTGGCTTCCTTATTATGACTGGAGGCTCCCTTTCCTTCTTCCATTTCCTCAATACGCATCCCGAGTTGATGTGCTTAGACCCCTTAATTATGCAAAATGTGCAAGTTACCATTTTGTTAGAATTATGAATATGATAAACAAAATTGCCAAACCATGCTTCAGGTCTTTTTCTTTTTTTTGTTCATGGATATCATATCCCCATTCTCCAAAAATAACAATGTCATGTTATCCTTGGCCGACACAGAATCTCATCCTGCGCAGGCACTTCCTTCAAACCACCCTCCCAAGTGACCACGACTAGAAACCACAGCTAAATCCTTCCTTAGCTCTTTTTTGTCTCAAACACAACCAATCCGACCCTTAGCTCTCCTTCCCTCATCTCTCAATCTGCATATGACCATGACCATGACCTTGTGCTTAGCTAAAAAAGTGCTTGTCCAGAGCTTTGGGACTTCAGAATGTTCACCCATGACCGGATAAACGGTCCTCGTCCTCTTTCACGATCAACAATCGAGATCTACTTCTGGACTCCGCGCTTCGAGAGTCCCAAATTTCCTCGCTTGCCTCCTCCTAGAACACTTTTACCCAAAGTTCATGATCTGTCGACATGTGTCCTCCCACAAATAAATGGCTATGAATCACTTCGACTCTTCAGGCTTCGAAAGTTTCAAACTTTCCTCTTGCACTTTCTCCCAGAGTGCTTTCACCTGAAGTTGACGATCCTTCGACGTGTGTCTTATGAAATCAACAATCGATATGTACTCCGACCTTTGGGCCTTTAGGATTTTTCGACCCAATGCAACCTGTCACATGTTTCTCCTCTGGAGTTCCCAGTCTGTGGACTGCACAATTTGTCGCCACGTGGTGAAATACTGGAAGCGTACACATGGCCCAATCAGGTGGGTGACAAGTGTCATGTTCTAATTGACTTTTCAATACTCCAAATGCTCGAAACATATTGACACATGGAACACATCCCATGTGTCCATGTCATCCCAGGTGACTTCCACAGGCCACATCACTTCAGGAATTCCAGGATCCACATCACCTCTAGGTGACATCATTGTGCCCCATCACTTTAGCTCTTCGGGCTTCGGGACTTTGGGAGTTTCCATACTAGCACACTTCCAATTTTCCCAAACTGACCAATCTGTCGCCATGTGTCCTCCTGGATCGGATGACTAAGATTCACTTCGGGTCTTCAAACTTTGGAAATATTAAACTTCAAACCTCCTCAAAGTACATGGGTTTTTGTCGCATGTCCTCTTGAATCAGACGGTTGAGGCTTAATTTGGGCCTTCACCCAAAATCCACAGATTTACTGTTTTAGGATTAATCCATAAGTGTGGACACAAACTGATCTCCCTAGATCCACCTGGATCTAGAACAAAGAAAAACAGAATAGGACGCTTTCCTTAAGTTTTAAATATTGAATTTACTAAGAGGTAAGAATCATGGACATACCTTATGATCGCTTCCTTTAGTCTTTGTTGCTCTCGCTTCGCTCCAGTGTTCTTGTGCAGCCAAGATCAAAACAACAGAAACCAACCAAAGTGATAGTGATAGCATAAACTCAATATAAACCTATGTATGTGATCAAGGAATCATACAATAAAACACAACAAGCTTTATAGGAAAGAATCATATTACTGTATCATATTAAATGTGAAAGAGAGATTACAACCGTTGCCTTGATGTCGTAAGGTCCCTTCCAACTATCCTTCATTCCCAACACACTTCTTGCTCCAAGGATTCTGAAAGCATAGATCTGATAGCTACTCACAATCTATCTTGACAAAG
>ML786590.1:351751-402203 GCA_009831015.1 Picea engelmannii | reverse complement strand
TACAACCTAAGCCTTGATGTTGTAGATCTCCTTTCAATGGCTCCTAGCTCTGACACACACACTTGCTCATGCATGAAGAAAATCAACCACTTTTGATGACCTTGCTGGTGTCTCTAGCTGTTGTAGCATCAGTCCTTCATACAGGCTTTCAATAATTCTCCAATCAATCTCTTGCTAGTTTTCTTCTAACCTTTTCCATAAGCATTCCCCTCAATATATAGGAGAAAATAGATTAGTTACTTGGATAGGAATGATCCCAAGAAATCTGGAATGCTAGCACCTGAACAACCATTCGAAGCCAACTCATGCTTCTAGAAGATTCCCTTCTAGAAGGTTCGAGATTTTATCCTTTTTCCTTCCTTTAGATGATGTTCGCACCCTGACAGTTAGGTACAGTGCGAACCCCTCGCACTCCAGCTTAATGCAGCCTGCGAGAATTAGGAGTCGCCAATTTTGTTTTAGGATTAATCCGTAAGTGCTGACACAAACCGATCTCCCTAGATCCACCTGGATCTAGAACAAAGCAAAATAGAATAGGACGCTTTCCTTAAGTTTTAAATATTGAATTTACTAAGAGGCAAGAATCATGGACATACCTTATGATCGCTTCCTTTAGTCTTTGTTTCTCCCGCTTCGCTTCAGTGTTCTTGTGCAGCAAAGATCAAAACAACACAAACCAACCAAAGTGATAGCGATAGCATAAACTCAATATAAACCTATGTATGTGATCAAGGAATCATACAATAAAACACAACAAGCTTTATAGGAAAGAATCATATTACTGTATCATATTAAATGTGAAAGAGAGATTACAACTGTTGCCTTGATGTCATAAGGTCCCTTCCAACTGTCCTTCATTCCCAACACACTTCTTGCTCCAAGGATTCTGAAAGCATAGATCTGATAGCTACTCATAATCTATCTTGACAAAGCAAATCTCAAAGCCATTCTAACCAAGCCAAAGCTAACAAAGCTCAAGAACAAGAACCCACAAGCTCACAAAAGCTCAAGCTAACTTTCTCCATGAGAACTCCTCTCCTTTTATAAGTTGAAGAGGATAAGGTGAGGAGGTTAGGATGATCCCACTAAATCATGAAAGCAGGTAAGATCCAAACCATTCGGATGCCACCTCACCATAGAAGTTTCTCCTTCTAGAAGATTCGAGAAAATGCTCATTTTTCCCACATGCTAGAATGTTCGCACCCTAGCTATAGAGAAACCTGCGAACACCTCGCACCCTGGCTATAGTGAAACCTGCGAGAATGGGTCATTCTCGCACCCTGCCTATATAGCAACCTGCGAACATCCCTTTTTATAAGGTTTTTACATACGAAAATGCAACTTCTTTTCTCAGGAAAAGTTCTTCTCCCTTCTCTCTTTAAGAACTTAGGCCACTGTGACCCCTCTGAAGGCAACATATAGGTTTACATCATTAACGATCATAGGGATGACGAAAATAATTTGTAACATTTACGCCACATCTCTTCTGGATCATATGGCCTAGATTCACCTCGGATGATCTGGCGCTTTAGATTTACTCTGGATGATCTAGCGACTGATATCTATTTCAGATGATCGAACAATCGATATTTACTTCGACTCTCTGACTCTCCGAGCTTCATGAGCTTCAAATCTCAACTGAAAACCTCTCGAACAAATTTCTCTATAGTTACTGATTTGATGACACGTACCTCTTGGTGATCGACGGTCAAGATCTACTTTGACTATTTCACCTCCTCCTCATCCATAAACTTCTGGAGTTGTGGATCTCACGCCACCTGTCTCTCCTTAATGATGGATGGCCCCAAACTACTTCATATATACGAAGTTTTGATTTTTGATACCTAACATGTCACATCACTTACTGCCTTTCAATTTGTGGGGGTACGCATCGACGGTTTGGAGTAACCCGCTTTTCACCCCACAATTATCTTGTTTCTCACATGTAACCCCTTGGTGAAACCCTGGTTTGGATTGTGGGACCACCTTGGTAAATTATCTCTCGTGAAACTTGGTTCCCCACAATGCTTGTTGTTTATTGATATCACTCTCCAATGGGATCTAATGGTTGTGACCTTATCCCATGCTTCCTTTTCATCAGATGACCCTTGTTCACCTGTACTCCGATTGAATGATCCTGGATCTCTCCTTATCCTACAATGGTGATCACTCTCAAATTCAAAGGGGGGATGATCAAGATCCTTCGAACCCCTTACAATGGGTCTCTGACGTTCTATCTCCTGCGTAGATTCTACAACACCATTCCTCCTGAGATTTTCAACTTCATGGTCAGAGTTCTATCTCGACCCCGAGACTCTGACCAACAGACCTGGCCCATACCTGCCTGGTGTTTCAACCAGAATATCTGATACCATTCTGTAACATCCCCAACCACCCACAAGCCAGGGCATGCTACCTTCAATCCCACACTTGTACTTTGTACTCTTACCGATACCTTCTTTAATTAATAAGAATGCATAATATACAAGATTTAGAAACATGCACAACATTATCCAGCAAGCATGCATAATCTAAGATTTAGTTAAACGATAATTAAAATACACAGCGGAATACATTCATACACATATAATAATATCACAACATAGAGCACTTATCTTTATAAAAAGGCGACACCAACTAGCTGCAGACCAAGGACGTTCCACCCAATCGTAGACACCACTGCTCCAAATATCAACAATAGTGTCACCCTCGAGCCAAGGCTATGAATCCACAAGGATGGTTCCAGAGTGTACTTGAGTTCCCAAACCAATCAACTCTCAAGCTCTCACAAGTTTCCCAACACCCACAACAATCCAAGTACCCAGATCTCTTCTACCTAGCCTGTACCACCCAAGAGAATGGACCTCTACCGTTCTCTGCCATGCAGTCCCTCTCCTTTTATTTTGGGGCCTCCAACACAAATGGTCTAGAATCTCAATGATGGAACTCTCAGGACTCACAGTTGTGAGAAAAATAGGGCACATGCCAACACATCTCAGACATGCAAGCCCCAACTCATGGCTGGATTTCACCAGCGGCCATTACAATCAACTATCACATGGCTAATTCTGAGTAGTTACTTTCCCTTTCCAAGCCAAGATGCAGGTGAGGATGGGTAAGTGAGTTCATGGAAGGGTGTGAGGGAAATGAATGAATGTACATGAAATCAACGAACAATCCATCAGTCCAACGACCAACCCCACAATAAGATCGGGGATGGCTTTAAGTATCTCTCGTGGGGAATCAAGAACCTCATGGCCTTCCCAAAGAAGCTCATGTAACCGATCCCCTCCCTTAGACAAAAGGGGTAATTAGAATATGAATAAACACTTAGCCCCTCAAGCCCACTCTCTTGTGGAATCATAGCTCCCTATAACTCTAGTCCTTGTCCGTCTAGCAGCCAGTGATTTGTTTATTATTAATAATGGTAAAAACCATTACATGTCTTGGGCACACTAGCCTTTTAATAAATTTTTGGGCACTCTCGCCTCTCAGCATTGTAAAAATACATTATTTAAAATGGGGTTTCAAAACCTGGGATGTTACAAATACGTGCAACCACTACACCAAGACCAACAAGGCAGGGTTAGTAACTCTACTCGCCTTAATGCAACCTCGTAATTGACCCTTGTGTGAGAAGGGTTTCCCAGGACAAAATGTAGTAAATGGATTTCACTTCTCCCTAACTCAAGATTCTATGTTTGTTTACAGCTTTGGAAAGTTATCTTTCACACCTATTCCAAATCCCTACAACTAATCTAATGTAGGTTGCAAAGAGCCTTAGAAATAAAAGTTTCTAGGAATATTTTAATTAACGCGTAAATTTTATTAAGTTGTTATTACTCAAGAGGAAAATGGCGTGGACTAAATGATGTTTTGACCGACTCTAAACAATGCAAAGAAATGAGAATGCAAATGTTTCACTTTGATGAAAGCTATATTACGAGAAGGAGAAAATGTTTATCATTCCTAGATGCACAATGTCCCAAAATTTTATTAAACTCAACGATATGAAGATCCTCAAGAAATGATCCAAAGATATTGTACACCAATACATGATTCTTTCCCCCCCGGCCATGAGGGGGATTGATTTTTAAGAATTCAAGACCAAAAATGTCAAAAACCATGCAATTTCTCTACTTCAAATGCATGGATGCCCCCAATCTAATGCAAAGTAAGAAATTCAAATTTTTTATTTCAAAGATAGCTAAAAGCAATAGAAAATCTCTTTAAAAACAAAGAAACCCAAACATTGAACTATTCAATACAAAGAATAAGAGTTCGTTCACTAAATAATTCAGAATAAAAAATGCTTTGTCACTGAAAGAAACTCAAAGAAAGAGATAACAAATATTTCAGAAGAAAAAAAGCCAAAACAAAGCAAATATGGCTTAAAACAAACTTAACAATGTCAAACAGACTGTAACTAGACTATAATCAAATCACCCCAAAACCATATCTCATTTATAGGCAAGGAAAAACACCAAAAACTAAATTATTTCACAATCATTGCAGGCTGTAAGAAGAATCCAGTGCAACAATCCTGATTGTCACAGGTCAATGAAGACCAGAGTGTGACAATGTCACATTGTCTCTCAAATAAGGATGCGTTGATCAAGGGAAAATGGAAAAAAAAAAAAAAAGGTTTTCAAGTGAAATAAACAGTCAGAGAGTCAATATGGATCTCCCAGTTACTCAGAAAACAAAACCTAGGAAATCAAAGAAAGAAAGCAAGACAAACTAGGAAAAAAAAATCCATATCCCTAGTATGGTCACCAATTTTTTTATCAGACAAATCGGTAAGTGCAGACACAAACGGATCTCCCTAGTTTCACCCTGAAACTAGAACAAAACAAGACAGAATATAAAAATTTCCCTAAGTTTTAATTTTCAAGCATACTAACTAACAAGAGATAAATGACATACCTTTTAAATGCCACTTTTCCTCACTAGTTTGATCCTTGCTCCGTTCCAAGGCTTATGGGATGTTGAACCTGTAAAAATACATAATCCAACAAAGTGAAAGAGACAAAACCTATGTATGTGATCAAGGAGTCGTACAATAAATAAGAACAATTTTATGGGAAAGAAATATATTAATGTATTAGAAATATTAAAAGGAGAATACAATCGATGCCTTGATGTTTTAGAGTCCCTTCCAACAGTTCCATGCTTCCCACACACTTCTTCTCCATGGATTCTAAGGTTGTATATCTAAAAACTACTTATGATCTCATCTTGACAAAGTGAAGCTCAAAACCAACATATGTTGGATTACTGAGAAGGGGGGTGAATCATTAATAGAGCAATTTAATCCTTTTTAACCATATAATCCAAGTGTTATATCAATGTAGCATTATCATCCAATAACTGTAGAGTAAATAAGCAATGAACAAATGAACAATCATACACATACACAATACACCATTGTTTTACGTGGAAACCCAAAGCAGGAGAAAACCACAGAATGATTTTTCTTATATGTCTTGAAGAATTACATTCATTGGAAGCACCAACTTCCTTTATTTTCTAGCTGCAATAGGAAGGAGGATCCAACCCCCTAGTTTCTCAGGCTACAACCTGAGGGAATCTCCAACTCCTAAATTCTCTGGCTACAAGCAAAAGGAGGCTACAACCCCCTATGTTCTCCGGCTACAACCGGAAGGTGGCTACAACCACCCATCCTTTCCCTGTCCAACCACCCTAATGTATAATTATAATGATGGAACCACTGTCACACTGTCACTTTGATATATACTGCTGCAAACCTGTACCAATAAACCTGCACCAAACAACCTGTACCAATAAACCTGAACCATGCATCAACCATGCACCAACTTGTATCTCAACCTATAATCAACCTGTACCATAAAAAAGTGCATCCAACCATGTACCAAGTATGTACCAATCATGTATCAACTACTCATCAACTATGACTCATCAATATGTACCAACATCATCAACTATACACCTCATGTATGTGCCAACTCATCAACTACTTGTCTCAACCATGTACCCAACATGTACCTCAACCAAAATCCCTCATCAATTTCATCACCCAAATCTGATTTGTAACTCTATAATAGAAATTTTGTATATGATCACATACCTACAAACCTTCCTTAACTTTAACAACAAGAGACTAGTTTTTTCATCAAACTTTTCTTTAGTCTCACATGACTAGTTTTGGATTAGTCAACAACCCTAACTTGAAATAATCATAACTATGTACCTGTAATGAATAAAGATCTGAAAATAGTACACAATTTTCTTCAGTGTGTTTTATGCAATTCCTTCATGTGTCACTACTTGGAACCTCTAAAAAAATGAGTTATAGCAAAAATGGCATACCTTGTTTAATTCTGGCTTATTCTAGAGAGCGAACTTGTAGAGCGTGCCCCACACGGAATATTTGTTGTATGGATATGAAAATTTTACATAGAATAATATAGACTATACTATAACCAACACATTTGGTCTTACTTAATTGAGATATTTTATGAAGAATTTATGACGTTTTAGACTAGTTTTAGACTAGTTTCAGGACTAGTCACAAACCCTATTTTCCATGCAGTGTAAATCCAAAACTACAACGAACCACAATATTAAATTCGTACCACAACTACTTGGATATGGTTTCTCAATGGCCTATCAATTTCACAATCTAAATCATTCTAGAAAAAAAGGTATTGCGAAAATGGTGAAATGACCTGTTAATAACATACCTTAGAAAGCATCATCAAAAGAATTTATCCTCCCTTGAATTTCAGCCTTCTTTACTTCACCTTCTCTCTGAAATTCAGCTTAGATATCCTTTGGTTACCTCATTCACATGTATATATTCAATATTCTCAAGTGTGATCTAAAATGAGAGAGACTTGCCTCTTACTTATACTTTCATGTAGCTTCCTCAAGGGGTTACCTTTTAACCATCTTAACCCACTTTCCTTATTTTAGGGTTAACCAACTTCTAACCACTTGTCCAAATAGTAATTTATCCATTAACTTTAATATTTAAATAATTTATTTTGTATCCACTTTGACTTATAGTACACTCATCACTTCACTTTACCTCAAGGGGTTACCTTCTAACCATCTTAAACCACTTTCCTTATTTTAGGGCTAACCCACTTCTAACCACTTGTCAACTTAGTAATTTCTCCATTAACTTTATTATTTAAATAATGTTTTTTGTATTCAATTTGAATTATAGTACACTCATAACTTCACTTTATTATTTACCTTCTAAAAATATCTTCAACCACTTTGACTACTTTGACCTTTTGAGGCTTCTAGAAGACTCATGAGGATTCTCCAACATAATAGTATTGCTTGAAAATATATCAAAACTCATACCGGTACCATCAAACAAACTTGGGTCCATTACCCAAAACTAAGTTCTCCAACTTCCTTCAAGGGTTGACATCAATGAAAACCAACCTTAATCAACAATCTCCCCCTTTGACATTGCTGGTAACAATCTGATGCAATACTAAAATCATGTCATGAAATACTGAAATTATGTTGCTCATGCTTCCCCTAGAACCATGTTCTTGTCCTCTAAATCTGATAAATCTCTCCCCCTTTGTCATCAATGGCAAAGGTATTTTTCCATCTGGGCCTGCTCCCCCTAACTAAAATATCCTCTTTATGATGCATCTTCATGTACATCTAAGACATATAAGATAAGAATTCAAAATAATTCATTCTGGAGTAGAAATAACTATGAGTGTCTGACAAAGATACTCAAAGGCTTCCCGTGGAAGTGGTTTTGTAAAGATGTCTGCCACTTGTTATTTTGTGCCCACATACTCAAATCTGACGTTCTTTTCTGAAACCCATTCCCGTAGAAAGTAATACTTAATTGGAATGTGCTTCATCTTGGAGTGCATCACCAGTTCTTTGAGACACTGATGGCGCTTGTATTATGACAATAGATTTGAATGGGCTCATCATACTCAACCTGTATATCTGTCAAAGTTTGTTTCATCCAAAGAACCTATGTACAACATGTTGTTGCTGCAATATAATCTGCCTCAGCTATAGATAAAGATACTGATGATTGTTTCTTGCTTATCCATGATACTAAACACTCACCCAAGTAGAACACTCCTCCACTGGTGCTTCATTGGTCATCAATACAACCTTCCCAATCTGCATCTGTGTAGGAAATAAGTGATATATCCTTTCCTTTTGGATACCATAATCCAAACTCTTTTGTTCCTTTGAGATATCTGAAAATCCTCTTCACTGCTAATACATGTGATTCCTTTGGTGTTGCTTGAAATCGTGCTACCTGTCCAACTGTCTGCATTACATCTGGTCTGGATGATGTCACATATAGTAGGATACCAATCATTGATCTGTATTGCCTCTGATCTATAGAATTTGAATCATCATATTTTCTTAACTTGCAACTGGTTTGCATGGGATTGATAATTGGTTTTCAATCTTCCATTTTGAACCTCTTTAGCATTTCTCTGATATACTTTGTTTGAGAAACAAAAATTCCTTGGCTACTTTGACATATCTGAAGTCCCAGAAAGAAGGATAGTTCTCAAAGTAATGACATTTAAAATTCATTCCTCATATCCTTTGAAAATTTATGGCTTAACCTGTCATCATCACTACCAAAAATAATATCATCAACATAAACTTCAATTAATAAAATACTATCTTGACTTACCTTGATGTAGAGGTTGTTGTCTGCACTTCCTTTTCTGAAATTTTTCCAGTCTAGATTACCATGCTCTAGGAGCCTGTTTTAGACCATACAAGGACTTCTTTAATTTACACACACAATTTGCGTTATCTGACAACTGAAATCCTTCTGGTTGTTCAATGTAGACTTCTTCTTCAAGTTCCCCATTCATAAAATCTGATTTTACGTCCATCTGATACACTTTAAAAATTTTGGAGCATGCATAAGCTAAAATCAATCGGATTTCTTCCATTATGGCAACCGGGGAAAATGTCTCTTCAAAGTCGATTCCTTCAACTTGTGTATATCCTTTACATACCACTCTAGCTTTGTTCCTTGTAACCTGTCCATCTTCATTCAATTTATTCCTGTATACCCACTTTGTGCCGATCACATTCTTATCCTTTGGTATTGGAACCAATTCCCAAGTGTCATTTTTCTCTATTTGATCCAATTCTTCATCCATGGCCTTATTCCAAAATTCATCCTTGCTGGAATCTTYAAAACAGGTTGGTTCAATCATAGATGAGAGTGCTAGGTGCATTTGTTCTGGTGAACAGATTCTTCTTCTAGTCTCAACTCCTGCATCTTTGTTTCCAATAATATGATATGAAGGATGATTCTTCTGTACTCATCTGCTAGGTGTATTTAGAGAGACTTGTTGAACTTTCTCTTCTACTTTTGTCGGATCCTCTTCATCTTCCCCTTCTACTTATTTTTCATATTATATTTCTTCTTCGTAAAGTTGTTCCTATGATTCATTTTCTTCTTGCTTTATTTCTTGTCTACCTGTTTCATCAATTGTTATGTTTATGCTTTCCACAACTTTGTTCAATCTCAGGTTGTAACACTTGTATGCTTTCCTTGTACTCGAGTAATCAAAAAGTACGTCTTTGTACACACGAGAGTCAAACTTTCTCATTCTTCCATATTCTCTTTTGATGTAGCATTTGCTTCCAAAAACTCTTAAGTGCTCCACATTTACTAGTCTTCCTTTCCATAGCTCATGGGGAGTTTTGTCAGTGTTGTTTCTAATAATTACTCTATTTTGAATGTGAACTATTGTATGCACTTCTTGTTTCCAAAAAATATTTGTCAATTTGGAATCCATTAAAATTGTTTGAGCCATTTCTTGTACTGTCATGTTCTTTCTTTCAACAAATCCATTCTTTTGAGGTTCCCTAGCAACGAAGAATTGCCTTTTTATTCCATGACTACTGCAGTAGTCCATAAATTCCTTTTAAGTGAACTCTCCTCCATTATCAGATCTCAAGCATTTTATTTTTGAATCCATTTCATTTTCAACCATTTCCTTGTAGATCTTGAAGTTTTCAAAAGCTTCTGACTTATTATTGAGAAAGAAAACTGCAATCATTCTTGTATAATGATCAACTAATAACATAAAGTATTTATCACATTTTAAACCCTTTGTTGTAGTTGGTCTAACTAGATCAATATGCACAATTTCCAGTAGTCTTGTTGTTGAATATTCCTTTGATTTGAACCTGGTCTTTGTTTACTTTCCTTGTTGACAATGTTTTCATAAAGTGTTGGTTGGTTTCATGATCTGGGGAATTTCTATGACTGCTTCTCTTTTGTTGACTTTAACAAGGTTATCAAAATGTATGTGACCCATTCTTATGTGCCATATCCAACTTTCATCTTCCTTTCCTAGACAACACTTTTCATTTCCAATTTCACTTAACACATATATGTTGCTTGAAGTTCTCGCAGCTGTAGCAATCAATTTTCCTGAACCTTCTTTTCTTATCACACACTTTTTTGAATCGAAAGTAACGTTATGACCTTGGTCACACATTTGAATCACACTTAGAAGATTATGTTTCATATCTTCTACTAGTAGAACGTTTTCTTCTTTTGTATTCTTGTTCCCAATTCTGAATGTGCCTTTTCCAATGATTTTAGCTGAATCATCATTTCTGAAAGAGACTGATCCATCTCTTTCCTTTATTAATGTAATAAACTTGTCTCTATCACCTGTCATGTGTTTTGAACATCCATTTTCTACATACCAACCATGTTTCTTCTACTTAGCTTGTAGAGCGAGTGTGCATTCTTCATTTTTGTATTGATTCTTCTTTCTTATCCATGTCCTTTTATAAGGTTCCTGTCCGTGGTTGTTGTTGTTTTGTTGTGGTTTTGAAGGAGGTTTTGTCATTATGCAATGTTTGTCCATGTGTCCAAAGTTGTTACACTTGTAGCATTTCACTTCAGTGCTTAATGATTCAAACCTATTGTAACTTCTTCTCTATGTTTCACTAGGCCTTCTTGGATAACCCTTTTTTGTAGGACTTTCAAAGTTGTTTATGTTCTTGTTGTTAGCTCTGCAATTTACATATTTATGTCCAAAATTATTACATGCGTAACATAAACCAGAAAAAATGGTTTGATACATGGGAGTTGAAGATTTTCTGAAAGGAGGTGCTCTTATGAATCCTTCTTCTTCCTGAGACCTATCTGTTTTTGTGGGTCGTTGATTATGAAATATGAGTCTTCTCGGTGGAGGAGTGTCCCTGTAATTTTCTTTGTATACCTTCCTATCCCTTTTGATTGTTTCTGCATATCTTTTTGGATATGCTTCTTATTTTGTTGTTTTGGAGCTTGATCCCTTTTCTGTCTGATTGTATCCAAGTCTGGATTTGTCATGATTAGGCCTTTAACTGTTGATAATGTCATTCAAAACTTTTGAGTTGTTCTGCATATTTTTATTTTGAAGATCCTTTCTTAATGTGACAATCTCTACTTCCAAATTTTCAATGATCTTGTCTCTTCCTTCTAGCTGTTATTTGAGTGCTTCTTTAATTCTTTTATATTCTTCAATTTGAACCTTCAAATTTGTAATCATTTGTTCTAATTACTAAGTGTCTTCTTTCTTGTCTAGTTCTGCTTGTAGCTTCTTGTTTTTCCTCTTTTCTCTTCTGATAATTTTTATGGCACTCAACAATTCCTCTCGGTAGTCAACTTAAGCCTCTTCAATTTCTTCTTCGACGTCTTCATATTCTTCTTCAATTTCTTCATATTCTTCTTTGGAGTATTATTTATCAGAGTCTTCAACTTCCATGAATAGAACTCTTTATGTCTCACTGTCACTAACTTCATCTTCATCTGATGATGAGATGTCTTCTTTGGTGCATAAGATTTTCTTGAAAATTTTCTTTGTGGTTTTTTTGTCTTTATATGTTTGTTTGTTTTTTGAGTAACCTTCATCATTTCTCTTTTTCTTATGAGGACATTTGTTAGCAAAATGACCAATACCATCACAATTAAAAAAATTTAAAGGAATCTTACTTCTATACCTATCGTCGATTCTCTTGTTCAGTGTTTTGAAAAATTTGGCCACTTCTTCATCATCTTTCGAGACATCACTATTGCTACTATGTTCTTTTTCTTGTTTTTTTCCCTTTTTCTTTGATCTTTTGGATGATTTGAAGGATACTTATTTTACATCTGGATTTTCTTGTTCAGTTCTCATTTCATATGCTATGAATATTCCATGTAGTTCATCCATTCTTATTGAGTTTATATATTCTCTTTATTCTAGTATTGATATCTTAGGGTTAAATATCATAGGAAGAGATCTTAGTACCTTTTTAACAATTACAGATTCTTGAATTTCTCCTCCCAATCCCATGATTGCATTTACTGTTTCATCGACTCATAAGAAGTAAGATGCAATATTCTCATCTTCCTTCATCTTTAGTTGTTCGAACTTACCTTTGTAAGTTTGAAGCTTTGCTGCTTTGACTTTTGAATCTCCTTCATAAATATTTCGAAGTTTGTCCCAAATATCTTTAGTGGATTTACAATGTGCAACTTTGGTAAATATAGTTTCACCAAGACCATTTAGAAGTGCATTTGTGGCTTTGGAATTATTATGACTGAGTTTCATTGCTTTGTCATTTGTTGGCAGAACTGCTGGTACTATGTATCCATCTAAAATTGATTTCCAAATTTCAAATCCTTGTGCCTGTATATATGTTTTCATCCTTATGCTCCAAAATGCATACTTTTGTCCATAAAACTGTGGTATTCCATTTTTATACAAGTTGTTACTCTCCATGATCTACCTTTCAGTGGTTAAACTGATTTCTGAAGCAACTTGCTCTGATACCAATTGTTGGATTACTGAAAGGGGGGGTGAAATACTAATAGAGAAATTTAATCATTTTTAACCATATAATCCAAGTGTTATATCAATGTAGCATTATCATCCAATAACTGGAGAGTAAATAATAAATTAACAAATGAAAAATCATACACATACACAGTACACCAGTGTTTTACGTGGAAACCCAAAGTGGGAGAAAACCACAAAATGTATTTTCTTATATGTCTTGAAGAATTACATTCATTGGAAGCACCGATTTCCTTTGTTTTCCAGCTACAACTGAAAGGAGGCTCCAAACCCCTAGTTTCTCAGGATACAACCTGAGGGAAGCTCCAACTCCCCAATTCTCTTACTACAAGTAGAAGGAGGCTACAACCCCCTATGTTCTCCTTCTACAACCGGAAGGTGGCTACAACCACCTATCCTTGCCCCGTCCAACCGCCCTGACGTATACGTATAATGATGGAACCACTGTCACACTATCACTTTGAGATATATTGTTGTAAACATGTACCAATAAACCTGCACCAAACAACCTGTACCAATAAACCTGAACCATGCATCAACCATGCACCAACTTGTACCTCAATTTGTAATCAACTTGTACCATAAAAGAGTGCATCCAACCATGTACCAAGTATGTACCAATCATGTGTCAACTACTCATCAACTATGACTCATCAATATATACCAACATCATCAACTATACACCTCATGTATGTGCCAACTCATCAACTACTTGTCTCAACCATGTAACCAACATGTACCTCAACCAAAATCCCTCATCAATTTCATCATCCAAATCTGATTTGTAACTCTGTAATAGACCTGGTGTATATGATCACATACTTACAAACCTTCCTTAACTTTAACAAGAAGAGACTAGCATTTTCATCAAACTTTTCTTTAGTCTCACATGACTAGTTTTGGATTAGTCAACAACCCTAACTTGAAATAATCATAACTATGTACCTGTAATGAATAAAGATCTTAAAATAGTAAACAATTTTCTTCAGTGTGTTTTGTGCAGTTCCTCCAAGTGTCACTACTTGGAACCTCTCGGAAAAGGATTTATAGCAAAAATGGCATACCTTGTTGAATTCTAGCTTATTCTAGAGAGATAACTTATAGAGCGTGCCCCGCACAAAATATTTGTTGTATGGATCTAAACATTTTACATGAAATACTACAGGCTGTACTCTAACCAACACATTTGGTCTTACTTAATTTGTATCTGTTATGAAGAAGTTGTGACATTTTTACTCGAAACACCTGTTTTAGACTAGTTTTAGGACTAGCTACAAACCCTATTTTCCACGGAGTGTAACTCCAAAACTACAACGAACCACAAGATGAAATTTTTACCATAGCTACTTGGATATGTTTTCTCAATGGACGATAAATTTCATGGTCTGAATCATTCTAAAAAAAGGTTATTGTGAAAATAGTGAGATGACTTGTAAATAACATATCTTAGAAAGCATCATCAAAAGAATTTATCCTCCCTTGAATTTCGGCCTTCTTTACTTCACCTTCTCTCTGAAATTCGGCTTAGATATATTTTGGTTACCTTAGTCACCTATATATATTCAATATGCTCAAGTGTGATATAAAATGAGAGAGCCTTGCCTCTTATTTATACTTTTATGTAGCTTCCTCAAGGGGATACCTTTTAACCATCTTAACCCACTTTCCTTATTTTAGGGTTAACCAACTTCCAACCACTTGTCCAATTAGTAATTTATCCATTAGCTTTATTATTTAAATAATTTATTTTGTATCCACTTTGACTTATAGTACACTCATCACTTCACTTTACCTCAAGGGGTTACCTTCTAACCATCTTAAACCACTTTCCTTATTTTAGGGCTAAACCACTTCTAATGTGATATCCCTAGGCCGAACCCAATTGTAAATATAAATGAAAATGTACTGAAGCTGGTGAGATGTTTGATATAATTTTTGTATGCACCTTTGATGGCATAGTGCATGCATGTATTRCTCAGTAAAATGAGGAAGTGTGCACATTCTAGGATACTGCGCGCAACAACTTAAGTGCGCGCGATTTTGAGGCCAGGGAGCCTTTGTGTATATGATGTGTTTTATAGGCTGGTGAACCAGTTTTGTGATTATTAGGCCAAAGAGCCTAGATTTTAAAGGCCAGTGTGCCTACCTTTGTATATGTCTCAACATTAATATAAAATACATTGTTGCACACAGAATGACCATGATAAAAGAGTATGGGGGACTAAACTCCACTAGTTAGGGAAATGGTGGGGAATAAAAGTTAAGGAAAATGGGCTAAGCTAGGGAGCTTAAGCCAAAAAGGAATATTATATTAATATTTCTTAAATCATAAAGTATGGATAATTATTTTATCCTAATTTCTAAAGTTTGGGACAAGTGGGCCAAAGTAGCTCCCAACATGACAAGTGTCAAGTTGGGGACATGCATACATAGTGTTGGGACTTAATTCATTTCGAGGGATTCTTTCCACGTTTCGGGGGACAATTTATTTCCATCATTCCTTCCATCAGACATCCATTCGATGAACATTCACTCACTCAGTAAGTTATCCTCCATACCTTACTGTCACTGTACCGGAAGCTTGTATCCAGAACCACGCTTGTTTGTGTAGCTGGTTAGCTGGGGAGTTGGACTGAAGAAGTGGGTTTTTAGGCCCACGGTATATTGAAGAGGCAGGTTGTCAGGCCTGTGAGAATTTTCTCTCTGGGTGATAGAATTGTTGGGAATTGATTTCCTGAAGGTGCTAAACTACAACTACAAGGCTCTGAGACTTCCTATCCAGCCTATTGCTGAAGCCCGGAAAGGAAGTGGGGTAGCCGAAGGACTGTTGAGAAGATAAGGGGAACACTTCCTCGGGTGGGATAGGCATGTGGGGAATGAGGGAGTGTAGGTTGTTAGTTGAGTGACGACCTGTGATAGAGTCTTTCCTGTTTTCTATGATCCATTATCCTAGTTAGGAACTCCTTTATCCTGGTGGATTTTAGTCCCAGCTTGGGGGTGACCCAATGCTGAGAGTGATGAGAAGTGTGGTATAAGGCTCAGAGGTTCGTGGAACGTCTGAACACAATTGGTGATATTCTTACCAAGATAAGTGTCAATTGTGTGATAAATTTACATGTTGCATTATTATTTACGTGTTTATTTTCATGGGTTTATCCTATGTGTGGTTATAACTGTCTTTATAGTTATGGGTATTGCCTGTATATGTTGCATGTATGTCTTTACTATTATTTGAGTATGAATCCGTGCAATTACAGAATGCATTGTCTGTTTACGTTTTATATATAAACTTCTGCAATAATTTTGTGTGTATATGTTTTAATTGCATGTAGTTCGAAAAATTTATGTGGCATAGCTTAGTTGGATGATGGGTATGTTGCAATATGTTCCACAGAGAAAGCATGAAAGCGTTCTCTCGTGTATCGTGGTCCGGCCTGGGTGGTCGGGGATGTTACAATATTGTATCAAAGCTTCAGTTTTCAACACTAAGCTTGGATGGGCCGAGCAAGTTGATTTGAAGCGAAATTTTACAGAGTATTTATTTCAAAGTGGAAAAATTTCGAGTTGCAGAGCATCCATGGTAAAAATGTAACAACAATTGTGAGGAATTGGGAAAAATCCTCAATTTTTGTTGTTAAATTCATGGGAAAATCAATAAATTCGGCCATGTGGTGAGATATTATTGATTTAATATTTTTTTTAGCAAATTCGAACCTAGAATGGGTCGAATTTGAAGTTACAGTGAAGCCATGACAGTTGGAGCGAGATTAGTAATTGAAATTCTCAATTCGTGAAATGAGTTTGGGGAAAATTCGTTCCAGAAATGTCAACCCACAATGGTTTTTTGTTACAAAGGTTGAATTGGTGTTATCGGGGTGAAATTGAGCAAATTTCATAGTTTCAGAATGTCTACAGTAGGAATGGAAGCAAAATCCCCAATTTCTACAGCAGAATTCACGAGGAATTGATGCTCATAAAAATGAATGTGCACAGGTGGGTGCACTAAAAAGGCATGTTGCACAGTAAAAAGACTGTGATATGTAAAAATTGGACACTGCGCGGAAAAATGTTAGTGTGTGGGTGCGCACACTAAATTTTGGCATAGCGCAGAAAAAAGTTAGTGTGCGGGTGTGCTCACTAAATTTTAGCATTGCACAGAAAAATGTTGGTGTGCGGGTGTGCGCACTAAATTTTGGCACCGCACAGAAAAATGTTGGTGTCACTAAATTTAGCACTACGTGGTGTGCAGACACATAATAATGGCACGCGTGGTGTGCCCAGTATTGGCACAACGCAGAGGAGTTTGGTTGATGCACGCGCAATGTGGGTGAATGTTGTCGCACGACAGTTTAGTTAATGGTGTGCGAAGAGTATTGGTGCGCGGTGGGGGTGTACTAAAATATGGCATGGTGCAACACATAGAGTGAAACGTACACGTAATATCAGTGTGCGATACAAAAACTGCGTGTGGTGAATATTGGCGTGCGACACAAAAGTAGTGTGCGCAAGTTATTGGCGCGACAGAGAAGTGATGCAGAGTGATTTTGGGTGCGCAGAGCATGAATTACCTTGTGGTGTTGTTGTGGATGCTATATATGGGTGTACAGGTTGAAATTTGTGCATGAGAATTTTTTTGGATGGTGAAGAACAACGGAAAACCAACGAATTTCCACGACATTTTATACTATTTGAACATCATATTTTTGCAACGCATTTTTGAGGGCCTTAACAACGTTTTTAGAAACACAAAAATCACAAGAATAAAGTGAACAAAGTGTACCAAGGTACACTCTATCTTTGCAACTCAAATAAAAGAGATCGAAGATATCTTTATAATGGTGTAAACCATTCGTCAAATGAAGCTTTTATGAAAAAGTTACAACATAAACAGTGGAGGGTAAATTTTAAAACCCAACTAGATTCAAAGAGCCATAACTTTCTGCTCCGGAATCTGATTGAGTCGCAGGAGTAGTCAATGGAAAGATATTGAACCATAGAAGAAATTCCTAGATCTGAGTTAAATTTATGGGCATGTTAAAAATGTTTAATATGGAAAAGAAGGTACCTGTAGCATACTAATTACAAAATGGTATTTTGGTCTGGAATTTCAGCAGGCTGTAACTAGCATCCCAGAACCCAGAAAGAGGTGAAACTTGGAAAGACTGTCCAGAATGTGTATATGAAGAAACCCAATTGAGATTTTATGAAAATTCCAATGGAGTATGTGCAAAAATTCATAATTACAGCGCAAAGTTGCGCCAAGTTGAAGTGTGAACAAAAAAATTAATGGACAATTTTCAAATAACCATAACTTTTTGCTCAAGACTCATAATTGAGAATGGAAGAAGGCATTGGAAAGGTATTGGAAATTGGAATCTAAATATCCACCTAGAAAATTGATCTAGGCATTCAATTTTTTGGAAAATCAGAAGAAATAATTCTGATATATTATTGAACCAGAATGGTTCATATTTTTCAAGAAATTGTTGAAATAGTTAGCCTGACATAGTTTTGTTGGCTGCACATTTTGCAAAGTTAAAAACAAATATATCAGATCAGGATCAAAACATAGTCCATAGAAATGGAAGAGCCTATAAGGAAATTATAGTCAGGAAGATGAAAGCATAGGGATGGATGTCCATTTGGGCATTGAAGGAACAAACTCCAATGGACATGGAGAAGGAAGGGATGAAAACATGAACATGGTAGAGACCATTAAGAATTTGCAGAAGGATTTCCAAATCCATAAAGATGATAATGAAAGGATTATGAGAGCCAAAGATCATCAAGATGACTTCAACATGAAGTTAATTCAGAGCTTGAACATAATATAAAATAAGTTGGATAAGGAGAGTGGTTCAAGAAAATCATGAACTCATAGGTCTCCTGATGAGAAAAGAAGAACACAAAGTGTTAGCAGACATCACCATCACTCCCCAAGAAATTCCAATAAGAGAGAACACAACAGCTCAAGTCCATCCCCTGCTAGGAAGCATAAGAGGTCTGGAGTGGATGAGCTACGAGGAGAAATGAACAAAATCAAACCTCCTACATTTGATGGTGAGCACAAGAAAGATGAAGATGCAGAGACATGGTTGTTGGGCATGAGGAAGTATTTTCTATTGCACAATTATTCATCTCATGCAGAAGGTATAATTTCCATCTATCAACTCAAGGGAAAGGCATCCATGTGGTGGGATCAACTTGTGCAAGTGCAACACATTAAAGATAAAAGTGTTACTTGGAAGGAATTCAAGGAGTATTTTGAGAAGAAATACTTGACTAAGAGATACTATGACAAGAAAATGAAAGATTTCTTTGAACTCAATCTTGGGAGTATGACCATAGATGAATATGAGAGAAGGTTTTTAGAGCTTTTGAAGTATGTTTGTTTCATCAAGCATGAGACAATCAAGATTCAAAGGCATTTGAGTGGATTTCCATCATTCATAAGTGAAAAAATACAGTATGATTATCCCAAGACATTGGAGGAGACCATAAGGCGAGCTAAATGCCTATATGATCAACAAAAAGCAAGGCCAACTTTCCAAAAATATTGGGAAGACAAAAATAAATTCAAGATGGATCAAAGGAATAAGGGAACTAAGCCACCATTCTTCAGAAATAATCCTCGGGGACAACCAACTTCTAGAGAACCCAAAACGATTGATACAGGGGGTCAAAGGCCAAGGCAACCACCTATTCAATGTTGGGGTTGTAAAGGAGATCATATGTTCAGAGATTGTCCTCACAGAGGTGAAAAAGTGAGGATTGTTCACAATGTACAGAAAGTTGAAACAATGGAGGACATGGGCATAAATGTACCAAGGATCTCTACAGCCCTGGACAACAAGAAAGAAGAGTATCAGTCACATATGATTGAAGTGGAATGTATGATCAACAACCAAACCATTTCTATTTTAATTGATTCAGGAGCTAGTCATAGTTATATAGATCCTAAAATGGTGGAAAGTTTGAATTTTCCAAGAAGAAAGCATGGAAAATCTTGGTTGGTGTAGCTGGCTACCGGGCCAAAATAAAAGTTAATGAGATGGTTAAGCCATGTCTTATGGACATGAATGGAATGAACACCAGGGAAGATTTGAACATCTTTCCTTTAGGTTCCTATGACTGTATAATTGGGATGGATTGGTTAGAACAACACCATGCTATCCTAGACTGTCATAACAAGGCATTTACTTGCTTGGATGAGGAAGGGAACCTAAGGAAATTGCAAAAAATTCCCAGGGCAGTAACCATCAGAGAAATTTCAGCATTGCAACTAAAAAAATGTTACAGAAAAGGGTGTCAAATGTTTGCATCTCATATGGAAGAGACACCTAAAGATTATGTGCCAAATTTGGAAGATTATGAATTCCTAAAAGAGTTTGAAGATTTGTTCAAGGAGGTACCAGGACTACCCCCAAAGAGAGATATTGATTTCTCTATAAATTTAATGCCTGGAGCAGCTCCAGTGTCAAAGACTCCTTACAGAATGAGTACACCAGAGTTGAAGGACTTGCAAATACAACTTGAAGAACTTCTGAAGAAGGGGTATATATGCCCAAGTGTGTCACCTTGGGGTTCCCTAGTCTTGTTCGTGAAGAATAAATATGGGACATTATGATTGTACATTGATTTCAAACAGTTGAATAAAGTGACTGTAAAGAACAAATATCATTTTCCAAGGATTGATGATCTCTTTGATCAATTGAAGGATGCAAAGATCTTTTCAAAGATAGATCTCAGGTCAAGATACCATCAAGTAAGGATTAAAGAGGAATATATCAACAAGACCGCCTTCAGGACAAGGTATGGTCATTATGAGTTCACAGTGGTGCTATTTGGGTTGTCAAATGCACGAGTTATTTTCATGTGCTTAATGAATGGTGTTTTCTGAGAATATTTAAACAAGTTTTTCATTGTCTTTTTGGATGACATTCTTATATATTGTAAGTCATAGGAAGAGCATGAACATCATTTGAGGATGGTGTTACAAGTATTAAGGGAGCATTAGTTGTATGCCAAATTGAGCAAGTGCTCATTTTATCAGAAGCAAATTCATTATTTGGGACATATCATTTCAAAGGATGGGATAGTAGTGGATCCCGAGAAGATAAAATCCATTAGAGAATGGTCAGCACCAAAGAATTTGACAGAGGTCAGATCATTCATGGGCCTTTCTGGATACTATAGGAGATTTATCAAAGGATTCTCAAGGATTGCACACCCAATCACTTCCTTACAAAATAAGGGTGTGAAGTTTCAATGGACATTGGATTGTGAAAAGAGTTTTCAACACTTGAAACAATTATTGACAAGTGCTCCAATACTAAGGATTGCATACCCAAATGAAGACTTCATTCTATGCACATACGCATGTAAAGAAGGACTTGGTGGAGTCCTCACTCAAAATGGGTTTGTTATATGTTATGAATCAAGGAAGATGAAGGAGCATGAAAGACACTACGCCACTCATGATTTGGAGTTGGAAACCATAGTGCATGCCTTGAGGAAATGGATACACTACCTCATGGGGAAAATGTTTGAGCTAATAATAGACCATAATGGTTTGAAATATTTATTTAATCAACCAACTCTAAATGCTAGGCAAAGCAAAAGAGAACAAAGTGGTTGATGCACTCAACAAAAGAGTGCATGAAATGCATGTTATAGCCATTATCATGTACCAATCAGATTTGAAACCCAAAATTTAAGAGGCTGCAAAATTAGATTTGCAATACAAGGATTTAGTGGCAAAATTACAGCAAGCTGATTTGCAGCAGAAAATTGAAGAATACAAGATAGATAATGATAAAATTCTCATGTACAAGGGCATAATATATGTACCAAATTCCCAGGAATTGAAAAAACTGATATTGATGGAAATGCATAATGTATCTTATGTTGGGCACCCAAGTTATCAAAAAACTATTGCAGTTGTCAAGAGCCAATATTATTGGCTGGGCATGAAGAAAGAAGTTGTAGATTTTATTGTCAAATGTTTGGAATGTCAAAAGGTAAAGGCTGAGAATAGGCACCTAGTTGGTTTTCTACAACCATTGCCCATTCCTGAGTGGAAATGGGAAGTTGTAACAATGTATTTCATCACCAAACTTACCAGAATAAACAAGCAACATGATTCTATAATGGTAGTGGTGGATAAGCTTACTAAAGCCCCCCATTTTATTTCAGTTAATCTCACTCAAAAGGAAACCAACATTGCTAATGTTTATATGAGAGAAATTGCTCGATTACATGGCATACCCAAGACAATTGTGTCTAAAAGAGATCCAAATTTTACCTCAAAATTTTGGAAAGGATTATTTAATGGATTTGGAACAAATTTAAATTTTAGTACAACTTATCATCCAGAATCAGATGGACAAATAGAGAGGGTGAATCAAGTGATTAAAGATATGTTGAGGATGTATGTGATGGATAAACCATCAAAATGGGAATACTACCTACACTTGGTAGAGTTTGATTATAATAATGGGTACCAAACATCTCTAAAGATGAGCCCATTTGAGGCACTTTATGGTAGAAAGTGCAACACACCAGTAAGCTGAGATAACCCAGCAGATAGAACAGTGGTTGGGCCAGATTTACACAGGGAAATGGAAGAGAAAATGATAAAAATAAAACAAAATTTAAAAGCTTCCCAAGACAGGAAGAAAAGCTATGTTGATAAGGGAAGAACTCACAGGGAATTTAAAGTGGGAGACCATGTATTTTTGAAAGTGAAATCCAAAAGAATTTCCCTGAAGTTGGGAAATTTTTCAAAGTTGGTAGCTCGCTATTGTGGGCCATTTGAAATCCAAGAGAGGATTGGTCCAGTAGTGTATATGATTGCATTGCCTGCATCTATGTCTGTTCATAATGTATTCCATGTATCATTTCTCAAGAAATATATACCTGATGCTAATCATGTTATTGATTGGAATGTGATCGAGGTGGAGCAAGAAGGCACTTTCTAAGTGCATCTGGTACACATTCTGTACCGGAAAATAAAAAATCTCTGGAATTGAGCCATAGGGCTTGTAAAGGTTCAATGGACCTGATATGGTCCTGAGGACGCTACTTGGGAGCACGAGGATGCAATGCGGAAAGAATACCCACATCTTTTTGAGTATTTTTGAAATTTTGTTGTATATGTGTACATAATGCATCGAGGACAATGCATAAATAAGGGGAGGGGATTGTAATATCCATAGGTTGAACCCAATTGTAAGTGTAAATGAAAATGTAATGAAGCTGGTGAGTTGTTTGATATCATTTTTGTATGCACCTTTGATGGCATAGTGCGCACATGTATTGCACAGTAAATTGAGGAAGTGTGCACATTCCAGGATACCGCGCACAACAACTTAAGTGCGCGTGATTTTGAGGCCAGGGAGCCTTTGTGTATATGTTGTGTTTTATAGGATGGTGAGCTAGTTTTGTGATTATTAGGCCGAAGAGCCTAGATGTTAAAGGCCAGTGCACCTACTTTTGTATATGTATCAACATTAATATAAAATACATCATTGCGCACAGACCGACCACAATAAAAGAGTATGGGGGACTAAACTCCACTAGTTAGGGAAAGGGTGGGGGATAAAAGTTAAGGAAACGGGGCTAAGCTAGGGAGCTTAAGCCAAAAAGGAATATTATATTAATATTTCTTAAATCATAAAGTATGGATAATTATTTTATCCTAAGTTCTAAAGTTGGGGACAAGTGGGCCAAAGTAGCTCCCAATATGACAAGTGTCAAGTTGGGGACATGCATACATATTATTGGGACTTAGTTCATTTCGGGGGATTCTTTCCATGATTCGGGGGATAATTTATTTCCATCATTCCTTCCATCAGGAAAGCATTCGATGAACATTCACTCACTCGGTCAGTTATCCTCTGTACCTTACTGTCACTGTACCAGAAGCTTGTATCCAAAACCATACCTATTTGTGTAGCTGGTTAGCTGGGGAGCTGGGCTAAAGAACCGGGTTATCAGGCCCATTGGATATTGAAGAGGCAAGTTGTCAGGCTCATGATCAAATTCACTCTGGGTGAGAGATTTACTGGGAATTGATTTCCTGAAGGTGCTAAACTACAACTACATGGCTCTGAGACTTCCTATCCGGCCTGTTGCTGAAGCCCAGAAAGGAAGTGGGACAGCCGAAGGACTATTGAGCAGAGAAGGGGCACACTTCCTGGGGTGGGACAACCATGTGGGTTGTTATCACCCTAACAATTTTTATCAGGATCTAAAAACTTCTGAAGTTTAGCAAGACGCTATACCACAATAGAGGCATGATAGTTCAGGGCGCTCGGCTATATTCCACGGCATATGAATGAATGTAGTGAAAGTGGGAAGGGAGTATCTCGGCATGCTGTTGATCTTGAAGAATCTCAAATCTATGGTCGAAGCCTACATCGAACAAACAAATAGCATGAAACTTAACATCGTGAAGGTAGACTCGAGAAAACTACTCTGGTTTCGACGAGGAACGTGTGGTTCTCTTACACATGCATCGGGGGAGACAATGGATTGCTCAAAACCACTTTTCCTATGGACCCGATGTCACATGGTTCAAAATGTCATGTCAATATCTTGCGGGGAGGATGGCGGTTGGTCAGATCACCTCACATCACCGGTCCAGGTACTTTCCCAGATGACATACCAAAAGGATGTCGCCGCATAACTAAATCGAGGCTCATCATTCGAAGTGGATTGATGAAGCATGGCACACCAAGGTACTATGACAATAATTCGTGAGAAAAGTACACAAACCATCAAATCTCAGATATGAATCATTTTATCCTATTCTGGGAAATTGTCATCTTATGCGTAAGAAAAACAAGCTCGGCCTATGCTCCTGAATTTTGTAAACTCAAAGGGTGGCCAAATCAAGGTCTCTGCGAAGTCCGAAAGGAATGGATAATACCCGTCAAATGGTGTCTGGTGTGACTGGGTTCTTAGATAAGGTACTAGGCAAGTCAATAAGTAAGAATGAAAGATGGGTCTTGCAGATGCTGGCGACTAAATTTCATACCGAACCTGAAACTGAAACAGAGTCAGGAGTAAAATTAAACCCCGTTATGAGGTATATTTTCATAAATGAACACGCAGACAATACCTGCCACCCAACTGCAAAGAAGAAGAGGAGCAAAAGGAGGAAATCAGAGGCCAAAACCGAGATGATAGAGAGTGTCGGGGAAACTTTCGATTGGTGGAGTACCCTGGAGGAGGAAATCGCCAAGCTGAGGTGAATCCTTAGGTACAATTTTGGTATATTTCAGATAGTTTTGGACAGATGTCGGCTTAAGATAAGGGAGTCCTGATATGACAGACCGATTACTAATGGTCCCTTTAAATAATACAATTGTTCTTCCTTTTTGTAACTTGTATATGTTTTTAGAATTATGGGGAAGTCATAACGTTTTAAATTCCATATGAAATTCCTCTATATATGCTTGGCCTCATGAGTATATAAGCATGGAGAAGAGAGGAGCCTGCCCTCTATGCAGGAAAAATTTATAAATCTCTGGGGCTGGAATGAATACATGGGTGTAGAGGCAGATTTTGGGACTTTTTATGAAAAGATTCTAATTGGTGGTGTTATGAGTCTCGTTTTCTCTCATAGTGTCTGATTCCTGTTATTATGTATTTTCATTTTGCTTCCTTCTGTCTAAATTGAGAAACTAAAAGTATAGAATTCATTATTCAATGCTCTCGACTTGGTGATTTAGACTATGTTCATCTCTTCTAAACCATTTCAGAATTCATTACTATAATGCTCTGATAATAGTTGTGTGTTTCTTTTCTTCTGATACCATCTAAAATTTTCAAGCATAAACTCAGAAGTCACTTCCTCATTTAGCCTTTTCCTCTTGATTGTTTTCACAATTTGGAAATGCATCCTACATTCTTGACCCCATAGCCCAAAGTTCATCTTCATCTCTTCAAAAAATTTATTAAAACCCCAAAATAAACCAATTCTAGCCACCGATTTCCATAGATGTATCAAGTGACACGAGAGAGCCCTCTCTGAGTTGAGTAGGCTAGTGCCTCAGCTCTAAAGCTGGTTGAAATTGTTACCTATGGCATCTGTCTATTCAGCTAGACAAAATTTACAGAGTGCTAACATTCTGGCGCCAATTTTGGGGACAAAATTTAAAAATTTTCCCTAGGAAGAACGACATGGTTGAGTTCTAGGGTCTAAGAGTGGAAAACACTTAGGCACACATTGGCTGTATTCCTTCTCTGGCGACTCCACTTCGGTTCGAAGGAGACTCCACTGATAAAAGAATCCTGAATTTCCAAGAGGCAACCCTTCTCTCAATACTTCAAGCGCGAGACAGAAACTTCACTGAAAGATGAAACCCCTTGATAGGTGCAAGGAAGGGCATCATGAGGGAAAATAGGTACTCAAAATGGGACCTTTTACAAAGAATTTTACTTTTCATTTTAAGTTGCCTCTGCTCCTTCCTTGAAAATTCCAAACAAACTTTCTTTTACCTATTGTATATTAATAATGATCATGAAAGACTTAAAATTATATTTCCTCCTCTATACGTTGCACATGCATACCCTCACCTTGTCGTTGGTTCTGATAAAAAGGTTTCACCTCGGCCACGCAATGACAATGACCAAGTTGATGAATCCCATGAGACTCAGACCAATGTCTCTCCCACTGTTCTTGGCCCAACACCCCCTAAGGCCCGACATAGATATATACCCTTAAAGCTACCCCAAACCCTTCATGATTTCCCTCCAAATTACTATGAGTTCCTACTTGTGTTTGACAGAGAATCGGGTATCATATCTGCTGAAAAGCACATTCAAAGGTTTGAGAATTTTATAGATTTATTCGAGATTGACCACGATGATGTGTGTATGAGATTTTTCTCTCAATCCTTGAAAGGAGACACCAAATACTGGTTCAAACACTTACGCCCAGAAACCATCAGCTCATGGGTGGAATTGAAGAAGTTTTTTTTTTAATTTTGGGGCAAGGAGAAATCCTTAGAGTTGCAACTCACTGAGTTTTGCACCTTGAAAAGACACAACAATGAATCTATTTATGTATTTAGTAGAAATTTCTCTAGCGTCTATTATAATTTGTCCAAAGAAATTCAACCCTTTGAAGCTGCTACCATGCTCCATTATGCAACTGCTCTTCATCCATATTTTTCTTTCCTCTTGATGGAAAGAAGACCTGGGTCCTTACAACAAATGTTTAGTGATGCTCAGGACATTCAACACAACATCCAAGCATGTAAACAAACCCAAAATGAGGGGTTGAATGTTCAAGGACATGAAAGTGAATATGACCATAAAATAGTTGATTGGAATCTTGAGCATAGAATTGACAATATCATAGGTCCTCTTTAAGTTTCCAATTCTAATGATTTTGCAAAAAATTACATCCCACTTGCTGAAAGAGGAGGTGTTGATCCGTCCCATGATGAGCAGAGGGCTGATCGTTTTATGTATTCATTTGTAGATAGTCAAGAATATGAGTGTGAAAAGCAGCTTGTTGAAGAACAGGTTGATGTTCTAAGTTTGTTCTTGTTAGATGACATGGCATATGTTAATGATTTGCCTATATATGATGAATATGATGATTATGATGTTGACCCCCTGGAACAATCAACCACATGTTCTCTATTATAAAATGTTCCTTTTCAGCAGTATAATGAAAGAAATCAGGCTGCATATCACAATTACAAAGAAGAAAGTATTGAATCAGCTGAAGGGAATTCCTTACCTCTATTCTTTTCTTCTTTCAAATTGATGAAAGAAAATCCTAAAATCAACATTGAAGAAAAAGAATCTGTGCTTATGCAAAGCCACGCTATATCAATGGAGCAGAATGACAAGATGTCACAACATTCTTTTCATGTGCTTGAATACCCTATTGCTTGTGCTGAAATAAAACCATATGTTGGAAATGAAATTGAATACAGTTTCAAATCAGGTAGGACAACCCTACCATTATGTTTTTCTTCTCTCAAATTATTGAAGAAAAATATTTGTAGTATCCCAGGACAGGGATCCTCCAAGCATGAACGGAGTGGTGATGATAATTCTATGGACAATCACATAAAGGGTCATGTCATCTCATATTTGCAGTCTATGTTCAACTATCAGCCTGAAAAGGAAGAAGAAGTTGCTCTAGAAAGTATTGTTCAAGGTCATTTTCTCCATCCCAAAATCAGTATGGATTCTCATCGTGAAAAGGTATTTCATAGTATTTTCTCTTCCCTTGAGAATGACATCGTGGTTAAACTTTTAAGCAACATAGACATGGATGAATATTCTGAAATTGCATCTATGGAAGTTTCCAACAATAAAGAAACAAATGACATAGATGATGCAGTGTATGCCATTTGTCCATCAGAAACACAGAAATATAATGAAGAGGTAGTGGTTTTATTCAAGTCATTTGAAAATCAGGGTTTTGAAAATCCATCCGCAGGAGCTCTAGACTGTGAAGTAGTGCATGAGAAGGAACTTATTTCTATTTATTCACTGGGAAGTCAAAGTGGTTGTCCTCAAACAAATTTCCATAAATTTAATGAAACCACATCAAAGTTGTTTGATGAACAAGAGGATAGCCTTGGTGCATATTATATGGCTGTCATATTTGAAGATGTTCAATAATATATGAATATTTATGTTGATATGCATGGCCAAGCAAACAAACCTATCGTTTCCATTTCATTCGAATATGTTATCAAAATAGAAGAAATAGAGCAAAAACAACTAACACTGATGAAAGATACTTTCCTTTCAGTTTTTTCTCATCAGGGAGAAATGATTTTTCATGATTTTCAAGATCCGATGGTCATCCTATTATAGTCTTCAGTGAAGGATGAATTTGCTTCATTCATAAGCTTAGATTTTGGATTCGATTTGTTTTTTCAACCACCATCCTTTACGTTTTTCTACTAGCTTGAGAAAAATGTGAACAAAGGAAAATCAGGAAGCCAATTGCTTGATTGGTTGCATTGGCACTTTACCATCACTTGAGGGAGTGGTCATCCCAACAGTTTTAGGGTAGGTAGGGATGTGAAAATAAGTTTTTCGGTCAAGAATTTTCCTGTTTGAGTTTTCTAGCACTAGATACAGTCGGTTTTCAATAATGCACTCGGATGTCCCCCATGCAGTTGGAAGCAGTGCACAGAGCATGGTAGAAGAAGGACACACACATGTTTTGGGGAACAACCCCATGGATCAGGCACTAGGTCTATGAGTTCTTTGCTACCTCACTGGAAGGATAGCATCCCCAGTTGGAGCCAATGTTATCACCCTAACAATTTTTATCGGGATCTAAAAACTTCTGAAGTTTAGTGAGACACTATACCACAGTAGAGGCGTGATAGTTCAGGCCGCTCGGCTATATTCTACGACGTATGAATGAATGTAGTGGAAGTGGGAAGGGAGTAGCTCGGCAGGTCGTCAATATTGAAGAATCTCAGATCTATGGTCGAAGCCTATATCGGACAAACAAATAGCACATAACTTAACATTGCGAAGGCAGACCAGGGAAAACTACTCTGGTTTCAACAGGGAACATGCGGTGCTCTTACACACGCATAGGGGGAGACGAAAGATTGCCTGAAACCACTTTTCCTATGGCCTTGATGTCACATGGTTCAAAATTTCATGTCGATAGCTCGCGGGGAGGATGGTAGCTGGTCAGATCACCTCACATCACCAGTCTAAGTACTCCTAGATGACATACCAAAAGGACGCCACTGCATAACTAACTCGAGTCTCATCATTTGAAGTGGATTAATGAAGCGTGGAACACCAAGGTATTGTGACAGTAATTCATGAGAAAAGTCCACAAACCATCAAATCTCAGATATGAATCATTTTATCCTATTCTAGGAAATTGTCATCTTATGCGTAAGAAAAAAAAGCTCGGTCTGTGCTCCTGAATACTGTAAACTCAAAGGGTGGCCAAATAAAGGTCTCTGCAAAGTATGGAAGGCATGGATAATACCCGTCAAATGGTGTTTGGCGTGACTGGGTTCTCAGCTAAGGTAGTAGGAAGGTCAATAAGTAAGAATGAAAGATGGGTCTTGCAGATGCTAGCGACTAAATTTCATACCGAACCTGAAACTGAGACAGAGTCGGGAATAAAATTAAACCCTTTTATGAGGGATATTTTCATAAATGAACACACGACAACACCTGCCACCCATCCACAAAGAAGAAGAGGATACAAAAGGAGGAAATCAGAGGACAAAACCGAGATGATAGAGAGCATCGGGGAAACTTTTGATTGGTAGAGTACCTTGGAGGAGGAAATCGCCAAGCTGAGGTGAATCCTCAGGTAAAATTTTGGTATATTTCAGATAGTTTTGGACAGATGTCAGCTTAAGAGAAGGGATTCCTGATATGACAGACTGATTACTAACGGTCCCTTTAAATAATACAACTATTCTTCCTTTTTGTAACTTGTATCTGTTTTTAGAATTATGAGGAAGTCAGAACGTTTTAAATTCCATATAAAATTACTCTATATATGCTTGGCCTCACGAGTATAGAAGCATGGAGAAGAGAGGAGCCTGCCCTCTGTGTAGGAAAACTTTATAAATCTGCGGGGCTAGAATGAATACATGGGTGTAGAGGCAGATTTTGGGACCTTTTATGAAAAGATTCTAATTAGTGGTGTTATGAGTCTCGTTTTCTCCCATAGTGTGTGATTCCTATTATTCTGTATTTTCGTTTTGCTTCCTTCTGTCTAAATTGAGAAACTAAAAGTATAGAATTCATTATTCAATGCTCTCGGCTTGGCAATTTAGACTATGTTCATCTCTTCTAAACCATTTCAGAATTCATTACTATAATGCTCTGATAATAGTTGTGTGTTTCTTTTCTTCTGATACCATCTAAAAGTTTCAAGCATAAACTCATAAGTCATTTCCTCATTTATCCTTTTCCTCTTGATTGATTTCACGATTTGGAAATGCATCCTACATTATTGACCCCATAGCCCAAAGGTCATCTTCATCTCTTCAACAACTTTATTAAAACCCCAAAACAAACCAATTCTAGCCACTGATTTCCATAGATGTATCAAGTGACACGAGAGAGCCCTCTCTGAGTTGAGCAGGCTAGTGCCTCAACTCTAAAGCTGGTTGAAACAGTTACCTCTGTCATCTGTCTATTCAGCCAGATAGAATTTACAGAGTGCTAACATGGGGAATGAGGGAGTGTAGGTTGTTAGTTGAGTGAGCACTTGTGACAAAATATTTCCTGTTGTCTATAATCCATTATCCTGGTTAGGAACCCATTTACCTGGGTGGATTTTAGTCCCAACTCGAGGGTGACCCACTGTTGAGAGTAATGAGTAGTGTGGTATAAGGCTGGGAGGTTCATGGAAGGTCTGTATGTAGTTGGTGATATTCTTACCAAGATAAGTGTTAGTTGTGTGATAAATTTACATGCTGCATTATTATTTACGTGTTTATTTTCGTGGGTTTATCCTATGTGTGGTTATAACTGTCTTTATAGTTATGGGTATTTCCTTTATATGTTGCATGTATGTGTTTACTATTATTTCAGTGTGAATCCATGTAATTACAGAATGCATTGTCTATTTACGTCTTATATATAAAGTTCCGCAATAGTTTTGTGTGTATATGTTTTAATTGCATGTAGTTCGAAAAATTTATGTGGCATAACTCAGTTGGATGTTGGGTATGTTACAGTATGTTCCGTAGAGATAGAATTAAAGCGTTCTCTATCGTGGCCCGGCCTGGGTGTTCGGGGACGTTACATCTAACCACTTGTCAACTTAGTAATTTCTCCATTAACTTTATTATTTAAATAATTTCTTTTGTATTCACTTTGAATTACAGTACACTCATGACTTCACTTTATTATTTACCTTATAAAAATATCTTAAACCTCTTTGAATACTTTGACCTTTTGGGGCTTCTAGATGACTCATGAGTGTTATAACCCTAATTTGCACCAAACATGCTTACCTGGCATCAGGCCATCTCATATTCCTTCTTTTCCAAGCCACTACTGAACAACTCTTCTAAAAAACTCCATTTTTAAAGGCCCATGCACCCTGCTCCACTACAGCTCGTGTGTATCTACAATGTCCACGCTAGGTAACCCACTACAACCCGCGTGGACCTACAAAAGCACGAAAAAAGGAAAGTTTCTGACGGAACACACAACTTTGGGCAAGTTAACTAAACCTTTTGGCCATGCATGGCCGGTCATTCGACCAAATACCTATCTCCTTTTAGCCTATAAAAGAAGGGGTAGGGGTCCCATTTGAAAGGAAAAAAAACATAGTAAAGAAACTCAACCCGAATTTGTATTCCCCTTTTCCTAAGATTCTACAACCATTTTGTGATTTCAACGAAGAAGAGAAGCAAGTGTGTTAGCAGTTGGTGCACAGTAAAAGAGGATCCCATGACCAAATTCGTGGAGCAGTGGTCGGCTTCATCATTGTAAGTTGCTTTAGTGAAGTTAATAATAAAGAAGTACTTTTCCCGTCCCACCATATGAGGTTTTCATTGTTTATTGCGTACATGTTGATTAAATCTCTAACCCATTAATCTATAGATCAAATGCATGTGAAGTTCTTTTTTTGTCTTTTGTGAATGCAGGTCAGCCTTGGGAGGAGAGTTGCAGTCAAAGAGAGACCAAGCGTGAAGAGGGATCGATATCAAACGCCGGAAATAAGGTATGTTCACTTGATCTTCTTAACTGTGTATTTTCTTAAGAATAATGGGGATTAGGTCTGGGATGATGGTAAAAAGTAGGAATCTTTAGGTCTTTTCTACATGCATGATAAAACCCTAAGTGCTAGTCTGTAGGGGGATTTCCCACCCATAACAGAATTGGCGACCATACTGGGGATTTCTCTTGGGTTTTTTGGGGATACTTTTTGGTATTTTTAAATTGGTTTCAACACCTTTTTTCTGAGTTTCTGCAAGAGTCTGAGCTAGTAGGGATTCTGGTCTTCCATACCAGTACTCCCTACTTTCTTTGCTTGGCTGCATTTTCTTTTCAGGATTCGTATAGGTACAGATGACCTATATAAGGCCTGCATGCGTGTACACATGCCCTACCTTCACACAACCCGCGTGCATACACCTGCTGATGAAGTGCTAGCTACGTGTCTAAGAACCCAGGAAATCCTTCTCAGGAAGAGGCGATCATCCTCTCCCCTGTAGAAGTGATCCTTCTCAGAGATCTTCTGGGTCCTTCTAGGTCTCTAATTGAACAGTCCATAGTTAGGTAAAACCCTCAAATTGGATTTTTCCTTGCATCTTTTTCTGTCAAAGTAAGTTTCTGTGTCTTCAAGGGATTTTGGTTCTCAATACCAGTACTCCCTACCTGAGCTTAGCCGCTTGTCTTGCTTCTTTTGAGGAGAAATAGAGGCACACATAGCCTGTAGTGGGCCTACATGCGTGCATACGCTGGCTGTTGAAGTGATAGTCGTGTGTCTGTCTAGAAACTTTTGAGGAGGCAGTCATCCTCTTCCCTGTCAAGTTTTTACTTCCCAGGTTTTTCTTGTTTCTTTCTGGTCTCTGTCATAAGCAGTTTTAGCCTAGTTTGTATTCCATCATAGCTTGATTTTTCATTTAAAAGATTTTTTGTGTTTCCTAGATTTTTTAGCTTGAAATTTTAAGAAAAATGAGTTGCATTTTGAAAAAAAATTCCCCCTCATGGGGGGGCATGAATCGTGCATTCATCAATTTCTTTCAGAATCTTTTGTTATTTCTTCTTTGATTGGAAGAAGAAAAAAAAGAAAAACTTAGTTTGTTAGATCTCTTTCTTTCCTACCATTTTATTTGCATTGTTATTTGAAAAAGAAAAGAAATTAGCATAGTGTTGTGTTTTCTTCTCATCTTAAAAGCATTTATAAAAAAATATATATATAATCATTCTTTGCCAGTGTTCATATAAGTTTCATCATTTTTTGCAAGAGTCTTAACACCATCAGTTGCACTAATGTACCCTTTTGAATAAATCAAGCCAGTAAAAAGAATGCTAACTAAAATTTACTAGACTTTATGTTTGCAGGGTCCATCAACTAGATTAGGCTAGAGCCTTGATTTAGGTTGGAGAGGAAACTCTTCAAGGCTATAAAACAAACATACGAGTCTGTGCTAAGGAGTGTAGAAGTCCAGTAACATGGAAATTATTTGGGACCCCCCTCTAACACAGGGGCTAAAAACGAGGTCACGTGCGGAAAGGTAGCGGAGATAACCCCTCCAAAGCCGGACCAAGTGTAGTGGGGAATGCATATAGAGGACTTGTCTTGGGATTCTGTTGATCGCATTTTCCACGGAGCTTCGTGGGTCTCAAATTCATTCGAGGTCCTCAATCATCTTCCAGAACACTTTCTTTCGATACCCTTGATAGGTTTCAGGCTTGATACCCTTCTCATTGCGGTCCACTCGATTGTCAATTGTACCCGCCTAGTGATTATTCATGAGCTGGCAACCTAGTTTCCTTTATTTTAGGGACTTACACATGTGACCGCGGGGGTATACCATAGTACCTAGGGAAGACATTGGGCCACTCTTTGCAGAGTATACCCAGAGGGTTCTTTCGTATTCGAGTTTCACTTGCACCGATAATTTGCTCTAATGTTGGTTGGTGTAACTATTCTTCCAACTAGTTAGTCGTTTGCTTGATTTTCCTTTAGGATTTTTTCTAGTGTGTGCTCTGTGCTCCCTAGTTTTCCATAGTGAGTTAGTCAGTCATGGATTTGGGTCTCTTACCTAGGGTGGTAGACTGCCCACTCCACCAGTTGAGAGGACTTTTCAGTCTTCCGCTTAGAAATGTGGAGCCATCTCTTTATAGGCGTTGTTTTGATAACACTGGTTCTTTAGAGTCAGTGTGTGAGACTTTTATGGATTTGAACGATCCCGCAAGGGGAGAACCTCTGAATAAGATATTCATGGCTAAAGTTCCCAATGATACCAACCAAGGAACCCCTTTGCAAGGGGATTCTTGTTCTTTTCCTTTCTTTGGAAATGTTGGTGTCCCTTTGTTGGCCACTTTGTACATTCCTGGGTTGAATGTGGGATTACCAGTTTGGTTGGGTACCATTCCAAATGTCCCAAATGCTCTTTATGCTTCTTAGTTAAGAACTTTATGTCATGGGAACCCTGTTGATGTTTCTTCGTCAACAAATTATTCTCCTCTTCCTTCTCCCGCCTTTGGTGAAAGTACAGTTACTAGTAACCGAAAGTCTAAACGAAATAGAAAGAGGAAGAATAGGAAGAAGAAATCACCAACCTCTACGAGTCGTGTTGGAGATAGGTCGAAAACCTATGCAAGTCATGTTGAATATCAGAACCCAGCCTCTGCAAGTTATGCTGGGAGCACGCACCCACCCTCTGCAAGTCATGCTGGGGGAAAAAGTCCAGTCACTGCTAGTCATACTGGTAATAGGTCTGTAGCCTCTGCAAGTCATGTTATCGACCCATCACTAACCTATGCAAGTCATGTTGGAGATGTGAAACCAACCATTGCTAGTCATGTTGGGGGCATTAATTCTATTGAGAATCCTAGATGAATAGGACGTAAGCCTAAGTTCCCTTGTAAGTTTTGCAAGGGAGATCACCTTACTCATTTGTGCCCTGGCATTACAGAAGTACAAATATTGTGGTCCCTGTCTACAAGATCTTCTAATTCTGAGTCTTTTGAGGTTTCCTCGCAGTCTATTCAACCATTGGTTGAGAAAGTGGTCATGTTGATGCAGTCATCGGTTGATCCCACTCCTCATTTGGGGGGTGAGGTGCCTTTAGACCTTGTAGTCTTGCAACCTATTCAACCATTGGTTGCGAAAGTGGTCATGCCGATGCAGTCATCGGCTGATCCCAATCCTCTTTTGGGGGATGAGGTACCTATAGACCATGTAGTCTCGCAGCCTATTCAGCCATTGGTTGTGAAAGTGGTCATGTCGATGCAGTCATTGACTGATCCCACTCCCCTTCTGGGGGGTGAGGTACCTTTAGATCATGTAGTCCTACAGCCTATTCATCCATTGGTTGAAAAAGTGATCATGCCGATGCAGTCATCGGATGATCCCACTCTTCTTTTGGGGAGTGATGTGTCTACCAACTATGTTTTTAGCATTTCTAGTTCAGTACTTTCAGAACAAGGGGGCATTCCACTCATTCTGAGAACACCCCCTCCAAGCCCTAGGATGGTTTCCTTTGATTGGAATGAGCTTGTTGAGCCTTGTCTTCCTTCTGCCGCAACTTTTCAAATAAGGGTTGAAGTTAATTCAACAAACATTTATCGATGTATTGTGGATGAAGGAGCCTCTACAAGTATTTTATCCTCCTCAGTTTGGAAAGTCTTGGGATCTCCCAAGCTTGTGTCTGCTTTGCATGAGCTATTGGATTTTGACAGACATTCTAGTGAATGTTTGGAGATTCTTCCTCAGTTACCTATCTCGTTAGGAGGGAATATTGTTCGTGTCGATTTTATAGTGGTGCAAGGCCTGTTAGATTTCAATATGCTTCTCAAGCGTGATTATGTATATGCTATGAACACTATGGTATCTACACTCTTCTGGGTGATGAATTTCCCTCATAATGGAAGCATTGCCACTATTGACTAGCTAGCATCTGATAATCACCACCCTAATTCGACGTTAGTTCAAACTACCCCTTTATATGTTCCTAGTGTTCGGGTAGACTCTACCCCACCATGGGTTAATTATGTGGCGTCTTATCCTCAGTGTTCAATTGCTTATGAGAAGGACCCTATGCAATCATGTTTTCCTTCTCAAGACTTGGAATCAACAATTGATCCTTTGGTTTATCCAATGGGGGCATGGGATCCCTCGCTTCCTCCTCTTGGTCCAAGTGGGCTTGAGTATCCTTTTAATTCTGATCTCATTGTTTGTAGATCCTCAAGCCCTCGTTCTTGTGATTCTTCACTGATAGACTCTGTCAGTCCTGGCCAGAACCTCCATCATCATATGGAGTATGGTCAGTTTACTTCACCCTTAGGGACTGTCGACCCTCATTTGCATGATTTCTCGGATTTTGAATTTCCTTCAGATGAGGCTATCATTGAAGCCATGACTACGGTTTCTATACCGTGGGAGGACTTACACTGTGGTTTGTGTTTTCTTCCCTTTTGGGAGACTTTCCAATTTGACTATCGAAGAGACTCTTGGTCTGAGCCTAGCAACAGGCTCTACCTGAACTAGTTTCATACATGAGTCGTAGCCCCCAACGGGTCTTCTTTTAATCCCTTTTCAGACCCTCTAAACATGAAAAGATTGTCGAGCGATCTTGTGGCCTTTCACGCTCGTTAAACTGAAATTTGAAGTCACGTCTATCCGACGGTAGTTTACCCCTTTTTCGGTTTGGACGGTCAACTATGCGAACAAAGGTATACTCTAGAGGCCTCGATTCCCTAGAAGAGTACCCTTAGGTATAATTTTATCCCTTTTTCGGGCCCGAGGGACTAAATTTATGAAAAAGGAACCCCCATGGAGTCCATAGTTAAGCTCTTTTTAGACTCTCTAAAATTGAAAACATCACCAAGTGAACTTATTCTTTCACACTCGTTAAAATGGTCCAGAATAACATTCCTGATGGAGTCCATAGTTAATCTTTTTTCAGACTCCTTAAAAATGAAAAAATGGCTGAGTGATCTTGTCTTTATCACACTCGTTAAAATGGTTTTGAATAGATGTCTTGTCGGTGCTAGTTTACCCCTTTTTCGAACCGACTAGACTACCTTCAAAAAAGGTACCCCATTGGAGTCTCCTTTTACGTTTTTTCAGACTCTCTAAATATGAAAAAACCCCGAGCTTACCTTCTCTGGGCTCGTTAAACTTACATCGAAGGACTTTACCATTGTGTGTCTTATTAATCGCATTTGCATACCCGCGTCTTTGGCCTAATGCCGGCTCCATGTTGCTCTCAACTGAACCATTTGACGCATACCTTATATGCAAGCCCCATAGCACTTTGCGTCTGCGTCTTGACACCTTTGGCCCCTGGAGGATTTTTCTCGAGTGTCCTTTTCTTTCATATGTCACTTTTCCCTGAGCATCCCTATGTTTCATGCACTTGGAACTAGTATGTTTGCGACACTCGATTCCTCCTTTGTAATGTAGAATTCTTTTATTCTTTTTCCAAAATTATTGAAAAAGACAAAAAAATCAAATATACCCCAAAAAGAGGAAGGGAAAAGTATTTTCTTTTTATTGGCAACACAATGAGTCTCCCTTGGACAAAGCACATCCTTCCATTTTTTCTTCAAGCTCTGGGATTTAATATGACCTTAGGAAGTTGTTATCTCTACATAGAGTTGTGTCCTCCTCCGTTTGGTTATTCTTCCAAACATATGGAGAGTTTGTGTCGCCTCCTGCCTCGTGAACTTATGTCAAGGCCATGCTTCCTGAGTCTCATCATTTGTCGTGCTATTGTCCAAGGGAAGTTTTTACCAAGCCTGAGTCGGCCCCTCTGCAGTTTGTCTCTTTCTCTCATGCCCGACCATCCTCAAAGTCCAATCAAGTCTTTGTTCAAAATCAATGAAGCCTTCAGCCTGATAATCAAGATTCTCTAGTCCATGAACGACGAGCCATCAAAGACCTCTGGGTAGTGAAGTCGTACACTCATATTACACTCCTACCCGAGTTTTGAAGATTTTGAAGTTGTTGCTCGAGCTTTGAAGACCTCATCTCCAACCATCAGGCCTTATTAGCTTCTAGAAGATGGATACTATACATGTATATCTTTTGATTTTGAGATGTAGATCCGCTATGTATTTCTCACAGCTACACTTTATATAGTTATATGACATGGATCTATAGTGTATTTGATTGGTAGCCATGATTTTATTTCATCCTGAGCATGGGTATGCCCGCCTCGGTGAGACAATTGTTATTTTGCAGATGGCACCTCCCGAATTCTGGTCCCTGGGCTCACTAGTTTGGTACGTTGATAAAGATTGATAATGTATTTTGGCCATCAGATGATATTATGACCTCACACATTAGGGGGCATCTTTTATAACCCTAATTTGCACCAAACATGCTTACCTGGCATCATGCCATCTCATATTCCTTCTTTTCCAAGCCACTACTGAACAACTCTTCTAAAAAACTCCATTTTTAAAGGCCCACGCACCCTGCTCCACTACATCCCGTGTGTATCTACAATGTCCACACTAGCTGACCTACTACAGCCCAAGTGGACCTTCAGAAGCACGAAAAAAGGAAAGTTTATGATGGAACACACATCTTTGGGCAAGTTAACTAAACTTTTTGTCCATGCATGGCCATTCATTCGACCAAATACCTAGCTCCTTCTAGCCTATAAAAGAAGGGGTAGGGGTCCCATTTGAAAGGAAAAAATATATAGTAAAGAAACTCTACTCAAATTCGTATTCCCCTTTGCCCAAGATTCTGCAACCATTTTGTGATTTCAACGAAGAAGAGAAGCAAGTGTGTTATCAGTTGGTGCACAGTAAAAGAGGAGCCCAGGACCAGATTCGTGGAGTAGTGGTCGACTTCATCATTGTAATTTGCTTTAGTGAAGTTAATAATAAAGAAGTACTTTTCCCGTCCCACCATATGAGGTTTTTATTGTTTATTGCGTACATGTTGATTAAATCTCTAACCCATTAATATGTAGATCAAATGCATGTGGAGTTCTTTGTTTGTCTTTTGTGAATGCAGGTCAGCCTTGGGAGGAGAGTTGCAGTCAAAGAGAGACCAAGCGTGAAGAGGGATCAATATCAAACGCCGGAAATAAGGTATGTTCACTTGATCTTCTTAATTGGGTATTTGCTTAAGAGTAATGGGGATTAGGTCTAGGATGATGGTAAAAGGTAGGAATCTTTAGGTATTTTCTGCATGCATGATAAAAACCTAAGTGCTAGTCTGTAGGGGGATTTCCCACCCACAACAATGAGGGTTCTCCAAATTCACATAGCCATAACTCTCTAACCATGAGGAGGTATGTGACGTTCCACATACCTTTGGAAATGGAATGAAATGTACTATCCATATAGAATAGTATTACATGCAATTATATCAAAACTCATATCATTATCCATCAAACAAGCTTGGGTCCATTACCCAAACCTGGGTTCTCCAAATTCCTTCAAGGGTTTACATCAATGACAACCAACCTTAATCAACAAGATAGACCCAAACACTCCATATGAATTAGCAATAGTTGAAGCTAATCCAAACTCTTCTCCAAAACTGACCCAAAAAAGATAACTTTCCCATGAGAACTCCCCTCTTTTTATAAGCTAAAAGGATAGGATGAAGAGGTTAGGGTGATCCCATGAGATCAAGGATGCGACTCAAATAAAAACCAATCGGAGGCCACCTCACCCTTGAAGCTTCTAGTCTAGAAGCATCAATACGCTTCTCTTTTTCTTCATACAGACGATCGTCTCACCCTTAACACTGAGAAAACTGCGACAATGTTGCAGGCCACTGTGGTGAAACTTGTGTCGATACTAGATCTTCATACCCTTAACACTGAGCAAGGTGCGACGATCCTACTTTACAAAGTTTTTTACAAAGGAAAATATAATTTCATATCTATGGGAAAGTTCATCTTCATTCTTCTTCATGGATTAAGGCAATTGATCCTTCTAAAGACAAAGGATAGGTGTACATCATTAACAGTCATAGAGGTGATGAAAATAATGTGTAATATTGAGCTTGACGTAGAATTCTCAACCTGTAGCAATGAAGTAGAGAAATATGTAAATGTAGGTCCATTTTACCCTTGGTTCAGTTACCTTGTTGATCAACAAGCCCTTGCATTTCTTCATCAATGTTCCCTCTGTGAGGAACTATATCCAGTCATTTGGTTTGAGGGTTTTGGACACTGTGGTCCCCCCATGCAATAACCCTATAATGTGGTGTATAATTCCTCCTATTATTCCCATTGGATAATATAACCATAGATTTCCATTATGATATCGACTTCCCAGAAACTTCGTTGCTTCTTCCTTCCCACCTCTAAGCATTGTGACCTGCAGGGCCCCCAGGAAGTGTTTAATGTCGACTTTCTCAAAGAATTTTGTTTCTTCTTTCCATACTCTTTCCTCCATGCCCCATGTAGTAAATTTGTTCCAATGCTTGACCTAGTCGATTTCTTCCATTTTTGCACTGTGGATGTTTTGCATGTAGACTTACAACTCTATTGTTGTGACTCTATTGAATTTAGCCTTCATTTGTAGCTTGACCAAGGAATCTTTGACCTAACCTCTCATCCTTGGATTACTTGTGATTTGGTTCTTTTTGGACTGGATGTATGGGTTTGAGTTTCCATATTCGAATGCTTAGTTAGGAAATCGTTGCTCTCAATGTTTTGATTCTCAGGTGTAAAAAGTAAAGAAGTGAAGTCATACATGTCATCTATATTTATAGGAAGGAGTTTAAGTGGGGAAATAATTTCATCCAATAGTATTTTCAATTTTCTTGCATCTCTAGTTATGATCAGTGTTAATGTTTGTTCATGTGAGGGGATAAATGTGTTTATGGTGAAGTAGTGTTTGAGCCCATCCCTTCAGGCATTGATTTCATTGTGGCAATCCTGTTGTTCAATTGTTCTGACTGAGTCTATTTTATTTTCTTAGGGATTTCACCTGACTTGGTTGAATTTTGTTGTTTGATTAATTTGGTTGACTGGTTAGGTTGGTCCTTCCTATAAATCCAAGATCTATAGTCTAATCGTCCGACCAGGTCAACTTTCCTTTATTTTTCGAATTGACTGATGTTCATTTCTCTGAATCCATATTCCTTTTGTTGATTCAATTGAGGAAAACCAAGCTCGCTTGATTTCTAGCTTCCACGCTTTCTTGATTTGTAGTTTCCACGCTCGCTTGGTTTATAATTTACTCGTCCACTTGATTTATGATGTTCATTCTCACTTGATATGGGGATTTCACATTCGAATAACTTGGATATTTCCATTTCACTTAATTTTTTGGCTCCTTTGTTTAGTAAATGGTGGATATCTTGTTTTGGTGTTGAATTTCCTCTATATTTTTGTGTTTCTTCTCTAAGTATCCATTGTGCTAGCCAAGGAATTTTTCCTCTCTTCATGTTAATTTTTCTTGGCTTGAAAGAGTGCTTCTTGTTGATTCGAGTTGGTCATATATATTTAAATAACTCATTGTATTTCGATAGTTTTGTACCTGATTGTTGACGCTTGAATCCATTAGGACTGAAATGACAACCTCACGGGGATACAAAATCCCCCTACATTTTTATAAAGGTTGTCATCACATGCTAATTTGTATTAATTTTTCTAAATCATCCTGTCCTTGTGCTATCTTTCCACTCATATTTAAAAAAAAATTCACCAGCTCCGTCAAGCTCCCATCACCTAAATCCTTCACTCGATTAATCATCCAAAATAGTCATGTCCTCTATTAGTAAAAATTGGAAAATATCCCAAACCTATATCTAGCCTTAATTATTATCTAAATTCCTCGGTCCCATCATTTCATTCATTTTTACCCTTATTATCGTATTCCCGTTGAAAATTAAAAATGTTCATTTTTATTCATCTTAAGCTCCCTTATCCTATCCACAAAGTCATGTGATGAGACTCATATGCCCAAAGTCCTTAGAAAAATGGAAAAAGGTTTATAATTATTAATATAATATTTTATATTAAAATATTTATATTAATATTTAATCCAATATATAATTCACATCAAATCATGGGCACAAATCTCAAACTAAGTGGAAAATTCAAAGGGTGGATGGAGGGCGCATATCCATTTTGGGGGTTGAAAGTAAATGAAGGTTAATTTTTTAAAGTGGTCTCGAAACCCAAATCACCATGTTTTATGTTGGAGAACGTGTTACTACATGATACATTTCGGGAGATAGAGTGGTAAGTATTAAAACTACTCTCCGCAAGCTCCGAAATATAATCGCAATATCATTTTGGTATTGATTTAAATTTATAAATGTGTGGTGTGAGTATTTACAAGGTAAAATGAAGATGAATGTTTGAGGAGTGTGGTTCAATACAAATAATGAAATTTCCAAAGAATGCTATAAAGAAATTTTTACTCACGGTGAAAAAATTCTACAAAAGTAAAAGGGGAAGATCAAGGGATATTTTCCAAAGATGGATTCCAAAACATGGTTTTCAAAACCACGGGAAACAAACCAGTAAATAGTTTTCACAGTGAAATGGTAAATATTTATTAGGAAAAACAAGACATGGTTTTCAAAACCACATGAAGCAAGCAATAAATGGTTTTTCAAAACCACGGGCATGAATTAAAATATGGAAATTTAATTTTACAGGATAAAAAATATTTGGGAATTATGTTTTTTTTTTGTAAATAAAAGAAGTGCCTTATATTATATCCCGAGTATACATCAGTATGGCACTTGGAAACCACCTATTCCACCACATAAGGGAAACTAGAACAGGTGGCTCCAAGCGATGATATGTCTATCATGGTTGGAAAATATTATACAAAAATTGTGCAAAGATCTGAGAGTTTCAATAGGAACCTTGTTCCAACTAACTAGCCTAGGGATGGCCTCATTCAGATCCACCATAACTAAGATAATTACACAACTGGAAAAATGAGTGAAAACTAAATCACTACCCATTCTAAAAACTGTAATTGAAAAAAAAACTGAGTTTTTGGGTGAGCCGCATCGAGCCATTGGAGAACCTGGATTTCCATGAGAGGTGTAAGGCAGGATGAATATTTGCTTGCAAGTTGGGCAGGTGCTTGCATTGGGGCTTCTATGAACGCCTCAAACAGTAATTCTAGTCGTTGACTGATGGTCCTTTGGCCATGCACCTATTCATCCTGTCACTGCCTGATGTCGAAGAGGAGCTCAAGATGCATAGTGCAAGCTCTCCTCTCCTTTATTCTTGCATGTGTCTTCCGCTAGTGCAGTTGAGTCCTTCCCTACGTCAGTCAGTTGCCAGCTTGGAGGGATTTCCTCCTCCACTATACATCTTCCATCCCCCCAGTAAGGCTCTCATGGTTTGAGAATTGGGGGTGCAAGAAGGATGGTACTTGTGGAGGGGTGTTCCTTTGAGGGTGGCGCTGTCGTGGTCATCAGGCTCGGGCCTGGTTGTAGAAATGGAGGTGGCACTGTCACACTTAGGTCTAGATGTAGAACTGTAGGTGGTGCCTCTACTTTGATGGGGTTTAGGGGAAGAGGCACCTCTTTCTTCACCCTGTTAGATGGAAAATGCTGAGGGAATGGTGGAGAATGCTCTGGGGGTGACGAGATCTCCATTTTTGGAGTGAGAAGGGAAGTATGACTCTGAAATGAGGGTGACAGGGTCTCCAATTTTGGATTGCACAGAGTCATCTGAGTTCTTCTGGTGTGACTAAGGGGGTTCCTAAAATGAGCGATTAAATCTTGTTGGGAGGCTGTAAGTTTGTTGGCTTGGGTAAGGGAATTCTTATTCCTGGTGCCCTGCTTGGGATTTCCTCACTCTCGGGGCATGGTGAGGAGGGGGTGGGGGGGATGAGAGGGGTCTGTAGTGGAGCGATAATGGCTAAAGGAAGCCAGGAGGACGCACATAGTGCAAGATGTGAATCCAACAGGGCCGAGGAGAACTATGCAGTGATTGTAACAGGAAAATGATAGGAAAACGAACGTGCCAAGGTCGGATTTAACACTATTGAGAGCCATTGAAGCCTGTCCCATCACCATTGAAGGCCGATGAGATTGATACAACTAGCTGGTACTGGTATCCTGGCTGGATGGCTCATCCAAGAGCTCCACCAGGCGCACTGAATTAACTTCCCTCATGGTGTATGCCATGGGGATTTAATACATTGGGGGTGGTGGTTGGGGACAATAACTGACCCCGCCATCTATCCTTACCATTTGTCCCCCTCCTCTTTCCAAATGTCACCCCATCCAGGTATTTGGGAATTATTTTTATTCAAATATATTATTCCCAAATATTTAATGAGAATATGGATAAACAAAATTAGATTTGAAAAAGAACAAGTGGCATTTCAAAGAGAATGTGGCAGTCAGTTTCCGCAGCAATTGAGGAGCAAAGTAGATTTACAGGATGATTTACGGCTGAACGAGAATGAATTTTTAAAATTCAAAGGATTTTATTGTCAAGCACAGACCCAAGAACATTAACCTTGTTCAATTTTTACATAGGTGTCACGGATTGGGAGATTCAAAGGAATCTTGGAGCCCTATTTTCCAGTTTCATGATTTCATGTTCGAGACATGTATTTGTGACGCGTATTCCGGCCAGCTGGAGATGAATTTCAAGAAACTGAGAGATTTTTTTCTTCAGAACGAGATTATATACAAAAACCGTTCTCAGTTTTTACACAACTTTTATGGTTTGATAATTACAGGTGTAGTTTTGAAGCCTATTTTTTCTCCCGAAAAATAGGAGATCAGTCAAAACATGTCATGTTATATTTGTAACTGTTTCTATTTTGGGAAAGGGGTTGGAGTTTGAAATTGTGAGCTGGAAAGGACCTTTAGTGCTATATATTTCATTGTACAGGAGTAGAGAAAGGGGGGGGGGGGGAATTTCAGCCAGGAAGGTGAAGGGATTGTGCGTAAATTTCTCGAATGTCCTTATGGATTAATACAGGAGTACAATGCTCTCTCATATCCAAGATTCATCATGGTGTATTCTTTAGTGTGTTTTCCTCTGTTTCACATTTATTTCATTTATGTTCTTTATTCCAAGCATAGCTAAGAGTAAATGACTGGAATTCATCCTTGATAGATGCTCCTTTCATATGGTTAATGCAGTTGTCATGTTTAATGATTACAGGTCCATAATTCACTCTCTGTTAAGTGCTCTATTCATTGTAGTCAGCCTTATGTTATTTATTCTAAAGTTACAATAGAGAATTCACCTTTTCTCAATGCTCTCATTTGTAATGGGATTTTCTCTTTTTTGTCTTTCCATCATCTAAATACTATTTATTGCTGAAGGATATGCTTATTTTGCCTCCATTCCCTTAGGAGTACATTAGTTGTATTAATATTCATAGTATATCTTAGGATTTGACCCCATTTCCCAATGTTTTATTCTTCTTGTTTGTCCTACCAACCCCTTTAAAACCCTAAACAAACCTATCCTATTGCAGAATCTGACCTCTGTGTGCTCATTGGCAAATCATTTTTGAGTATTTTCAATATTTACATGTTTGAGAGAGCCCTCTCTGGTTGGAAAGGTAAGAATACAACCTAAAGTTGGTTTGTAGGTTACCTTGGCATTTCTTTGATGCAGCCCAAAGAAATTACTAAGTGCTAACAGAGGTGGTACTCCTCTTTGTTTCAATATTTTCTTGGAATTCAATATTTTCAAAATAATATAGGACTTTGAGAAAGTCTGCCATGAAATTCAAAGAAATATAAATATTGAAGTAAAATAAAAAGTTTTTGTTTTAAAGAGAGTTCCCGAGACATGACTAGGAACCTCATACATCACATAGTTGAAAAGATAAACAAAATTTCCTCACATCCATCATAGTTTAAACTAAAGATTTTTTATCACATAAAGTAAAAGAAGATGGTCTGCACACATAAGAGAACTTTAATAGAGTAAATACATGTGGAGCTCAAATAAACAAAATGATAGATCAGTATCAAATATTTTATACTCAAAACTTAGAGTTATAAAATATAGTCAAAATTGATCATGAAATAGTTCTCTTGGGATTTCTGAAAAATATAGAGTCTGTTACAAAGATTTGAATTTTAAATGTGTTTGTCCTTAGAACTGGGATTGGGCCTCCCACATAACATAAATAAAATATAAACAAGTAATATGTGGAAAGAATATGGTGGGCGATGACAGGGTAGCAATACCTGGAAACAATACATGAGGGAGTTATAAGATTTCGGTTAAACCTTTCTAGTCATAGAAGCGGAGTATCTGGATGAAAAACTGGTAAAGAAAGAAAGATGTGATCAGAATGAACTTACTATGATGGTCTCTCTCATGTTTAATTTCTTGTTGTTGTCCTTTTATTGTCTTCATTGACGGTTATAGGAACCATCTCAACTATTGCTTCTTGGCCTTCTTTAGTTGGTTTATCAATTTCCTTTTTAAACCAATCTTCAATGTAGTTGTCATTAGTGAAACATTTATTTCATGCCTGATTTTAATATTGAATAATTCTCCTTCCAAGTCTCTTAAGAAATTATAAATTCCATGTATTGCCTCCTCAATATCTTGATTTTTCACGGAATAATCAACCAGTCAATTTTCTATCTCTTCTTCATTATATTCAACTATACCATAAACTTTCTCAATTGATAAACCCTTTAATATATCAACTTGTTCATGAAATTGTTGTTTTTTCATAAACATTGAATTGATAATTAACTTAGGGTCTTGTACCTCATTAGTGCTTCTTGCGAGATTTATCTCCATGAGTCGTTTGAACAATTCCTCTATTTTTACTATGGCTTTGTTGCATGATTGGAAAATGTTATTCAAATTCTTAATCTTTTCCTTCCAACAAGCATTCAACTATTTAATTCGACTTGGAGAAGGCATATCCTCTTCTCTTATTTTGAATTATGTCATGTTTGAGAATTTTATTCCAAATGGTAATGCAACATCAATGTAGAAGCATTCTTCATTCTTTAAATTATCTTTCAGATATTCATGAAAAGCATGTGCCCTTGAGTTGAAAGAAACAATATTTTTTGATACCTCCCATGCATCTGTTATTAGTGACATTCTCTTTTTAATGTTTTTCTCTACATAACTTCGGGTTGTTGTGAGTAAACTAGAAGATCCTTTTAACTTAATGGTGGGTGGAGTTGGTTTGACCATTGACAAAGGACTTGCCAGGATTGGAAGAGGCATTAAGGCATTTTCCAATTCTCTGATCCTTTCTTTTAACTTAGCATTTTCAGATTCCAACCCATCAATAGAGTCCTCAAGCGAATCCCTAGTTTCCATATGGATTTTGGAAATTTGGGATGACCACATGTCCTTCAAGTCGACCTCTGAGTGAGACTTTCCCTTTTTATTCTTCTGGTCACTTATTTCTATAATCAATTTTTTAGACTCTTTATCAAAAACAACACTTTGAAAAATGAAAGACTCTTCTTCACTAAAGGTCTCATTTGCAACGACTTCCAATAAATAATTTTTTGGGGCCATATTTTTTGGTTGTTCCATTGCGAGAAATATTTTCTCAATATCTACTTCTAGCTCCATGTCCTCCGGAGAAAATATTTGGATGTCATTTTCTGTAAGAGTATCCTCCTCTTGCACTAAATTCTTCCTTTTATTTCTCACATGGAGCTTATGTGAACTCTCGATTTTCCCAGGGCTAGGATTCTTCTCTTCCCCTCCACTTGAATTACTATTGACAACCTTTATAACTAGGTGATCCATTGGAGCATTTCTCCAGGATGTGTTATTCTTGGGAGTAACCACTAGATATTGAGCACTCCTTTCTCTAGGACCTTTTCCCTTTTTCTTATAAAAAATCATTAGTATTGAGTAATGTTTCTAGGTCACCAACATGGTGTACTAGAGTACTTTGGTTGTTACATTCTTCTTATTCATTCAAGATAGTTTGGATGAACGCGTTATTGAATCCCACAGAAATAATATGTTCTACAAAGATTTTTCTCAGGTCAAAGACTTTCATCTTTTCGACATACTTTAAATTCACATTGTTGAAATGATTTGCAAACTCGTCAATTTTATTTATGTTTCTAAACATGAAATACCCAATATTTCATGGAAGGGGAATGAATTATTTTTTCCTTTTTTCATGGAAAAAATGTAGCCACAAGTTATGTTGCCTTGCCACCTCTGTAAATGAATAATTTGTTAGATACATCATATGGGAGAAAAGAAGGATTTTATTTTGAACATAATATCCTTATGACACTGTGATTCTCCATTTGTTATATTGTTCCTTTTTTCTCTAAGAATCTTTTAGCTTGGTCAGATATCCTTAAGTGTTTTTGCCCAACAACAACCTTTTGAAGACTGAGAAAAAATCATTATAAAATTCCTAAAAATATTGAGGGATCTTATGTCTCCATAGTGACTGATACCAGAAGGTAACTGGATATATTTCACGATTCACCCTCTTACTTATGGTCAAGTTTGGAAATTGACAACAATACACAATAGAAAATATCATATAAGAAGCCATAAATAAATTTTTTCCCTTTTATAGTGTTATAAATGGGATGATATTTTGATAGAAATCAGTTTTCCCCAGTCAAAGATAGCCTTTTATTTCACTGTAAAATATAAAATATATAAAATCATGCGAGAGATAGTAGTAGTGCTTTCTTGACCTGTCAACCTGGTAAACATCCATGCAATTTCTTGATAGGGGCTTTTAAGAGACTCAAGTTGGATCATGTTAATGTCTTTTGGAATAGATGCAGGATTCTCCAAATATTCAAGAAGGAGGTCAAGTCCATTGTTATGTTTCTTCAAAAAATATCTGCAGTCTTCTCCTTTGAAAGTAAGCATTGGCTCTGGGATCTTCAACATCTTACGAAAAACTTGTGGTGAAAGGGAATCAGAGAATGATCTCGAAGTTGTATAATTCTCTAGCTCAGCACGTACTTGTCCACACACCATGCAACAAGTTCTTTACACTCAAAAACCTTAGGAACACACCCAGCGTGAGCGATTCCAGATGCCTAAATTACATCTTTCTATGTAGTAGGAGAGTAATAATATGAATATGCTCTTGACCACTGAAAGTCTTGGTCTTCATGACCAAATATATTTAAAGTATCACTACAAAATTGTTTTCTAGATGATGCTGCCATAGGTTGATAGGAGTGTTTCTTCAGCTGGATAACAACTTCAAAGAAATCTTTTAGGAGAGATGATGACAATTTAATCCCTTGGAAAATGGAGATTCACTACAATTTAATGACTAATTCCTCGAACCTTTCACCATTAATGACGATATTTTTAGAGCCTGCACAAAAATAGTTATCATTAAACAACACTTAATTCATATTGGGAAAAGCAATAGAATTGTTGGGCTAATTATATCTCTATAATAGCTTACATAAAATGTCAACCCGGGGAGGTAAACTTAGAGGCATAAACACCGTATGTGTTGGAATGGAACCTAATTGTCTACTCTGCTCTAAGCCTTAGTTATCTCTAATCTATTTCATTTATTCTAATTTAAACAAAAGTATTCTAACTAAAGCATTCCCATTTAAATTCTACAGCATTCAATTCTAGACAGAAATGAAATATCTTTAACAACTACCTTTGAACTAATCTAGAAGTAAGATGTCTATTTCAAAATGAAACTATTTCGGCAATCAAACTAAGTAACAACAAATTATACCAAAAACAGAGTATGTCACAGAAAGTAAACTAATGACAAAGAAAACTATACTAATTTCAAAACTAAAACTTAACAACAAATAAAAACCCTAAAATCCTGTAGCTAAAGGCAATTTAGTCTATTATGAATCTAAGAGACTAAATCTCAGAATCAAAACTATTCTTAAAACAGGAAACGATATCAAGAGATACAGTCTATGAAGCTTTAGATTTCACAGAAACGAGTTATACCATAGATGCAATGAGTCGATCTTGCTTCTA
>ML786590.1:331921-342880 GCA_009831015.1 Picea engelmannii | reverse complement strand
GGGCCCATAGTGATAATAGTGGAGGCCATTCAATGTAAGGTGGACTAGGTCCACTATATTATTAAATAAGACCCACTATGGTAGTTAAATATAATAAATGGGTAATTAGATATAATAAATGTAAGAGGACTTCTTAGAAGGTTCTACTTCTATAATATTCCTCCTCTAGAATGTTCTTAGGTGATGGTAGCACTATATAAAGGGGTTCAATCAATGTAATGGGACATGAAGATAATTATTGTATTTGGAACTGAATCTCATTAGGAGGTTGCCCCCTCGAAGAGGCAAGTGAATAGGAGAGGATCCCTTCCATAATATGATCCATTGTATGGTGTTTCCCTACCTCAAGGGTTTGATAATAATAAAGGAGATTTTGCATATTGTTCTTGTATATCTGTTGTGGTGCTTTTGTATTTAGTCTTTGGTTCTTAACAAGTGGTATCAGAGCACTTTCCTTGGCAAATATTGTGGACAAATATTTTTTTATTTTTGCAAGTTTTTTTTTTCGGAGAAGAAAAAAGAGGGCTGTGACATTCCAAAAAAATTCGGTATATTTCTGTGAAAATTTTGCAGAAAAGTATTGTTTATCTGAGTTCCTCTCATAAAAACACCCAGGTTGAAAAAACAAATCGTCTGAAATGGAGTCCGAGAAGTCAAGATATTGAAGTTTTAAAATCTGCAATTTTTCAGGGTTTTTTCCGCAGACGACGACGCGATATTTTGTTATTTATTTAGAAGTTGGAGGCCTAATTTTCCCAAAAAAATTATAGATCTTAGTTCCTCTCACAATTTCACCCAATTACAAAAAACAAATCAATCGAAATGGAGTCCGGGAAGTGAAGTTATGAGCATTTTAAATTCAATAGTTTTTTAGGGTTTTTCCAGGAAAAACCATTTTTTTTTCTGTCGTAACTTATTGTTCTATTTTTTTGGTTTTCTCATGATAGTTGCGGGACCAAAGAGTTCTTAGGGTGATCAAATGGCTATTTCCTCTCAAATCCTCAAAAAAATTCTACAAATTACTGAAGCATTCAAATCTCAATTGTATGACACATTGGATGCTAGATTGCATGACCTTGCAGATGGCCTCAATGATAATTTTTGTAGTATTCAAGATTCATTGGATAGCATGCAGGAGAGATTTCTTATGGAGAACATCAAGGATGAGTATAATCAATAAATATATCCTTGGTATGATCTCAATGCCGATTGTGATGATTGGTACATGGATAGTTGTCATTTCTGGGATGACAACCACTTCCATATTTTATTTGATGACTCTACTCCACCTTCTGTAGAGAACATAAATGTCCCACATCAAGAGATAGTTATGATTACCAACATCCAGCCTGCATATTCTAAAATGGTATTGTTCCTTCCAGATTTAGCATTGACCCTTTCCCACTATGTGGTTGGATATTCTTATTTGGATCCACATGATAGGTGTCAGTATTCAGAGCATCATTTTCAGTTGGTTATTGGGTGTCGATATCTTCCGTGTGGAGTTCACTTGAGCACTTGGACATGAGACCCTAGTTTACAATGGTGGTTGGACTACTTCAGCATGGTGGCTTCCATTTCTCATTGGGACCCTAGTTCTCTAGTCTAATTCAACACTATGGTCCACACTTATCCATGGGACCCTGGTATATGGTTGTAAAATAAGCACCGAGGACAATGCTTTCATAAGGGGGATGGAATGTAAGGTAGATAGAGAGGTAGTGGGGGGGGCAGAGGGCCCATAGTGATAATAGTGGAGGCCATTCAATGTAAGGTGGACTAGGTCCACTATATTATTAAATAAGTCCCACTATGGTAGTTAGATATAATAAATGGGTAATTAGATATAATAAATGTAAGAGGACTTCTTAGAAGGTTCTACTTCTAAAAGATTCCTCTTCTATAATGTTCTTAGGTGATGATAGCACTATATAAAGGGGTTCAAGTAATGTAATGGGACATGAAGAAAATTATTGTATTTGGAGCTGAAGCTCATTAGGAGGTTTTCCCCTCGAACAGGCAAGTGAACAGGAGAGGATCCCTTCCATAATAGGATCCATTGTATGGTGTTTCCCTACCTCAAGGGTTTGATAGTAATAAAGGAGATTTTTCATATTGTTCTTGTATATCTATTGTGGTTCTTTTGTATTCATTCTTTGGTTCTTAACACTGGATTCATCATTCAATCATATATTTTTATTTATATGCATGTTCTCCTTCCTCAATGTTAAGTTCTGCACTTTCAAATTTCCCACCTACCTAAACAAGGTTGCATTTCTCTTCAATTTTGACTGAGCATTAGAAAGGGATGCATAGGCATTGTCTATGGATGGTTTTCATTCCTTGAAATTCTTCATGATTCTGTCCTATGATATTCTCTTTTCTTCCATGAACTTTATGATTTGATCTTGAGCTTCTCTTAGCTACTTATTAAGCCATCTTATGTTTTTTTCTCCTTTTGTGGGTGAAGTAGGGAGTTTTTCTCTTGCTGCAAGCTGGCCCTGTGTCTCTAAACTCTTCTTCCTAGTTGAGGATATTGTCAGAGGAATTTTAGGCTTGGCAAAAACTGTGGTCTCAGGGTTATGCATAGCCTCCTTCCCCTTTGAAATTTATTGCATGGGGTCTGTCTTATTCTCTGGTGTTTGTTCCTTAGAACCTCTCTCAACTAGCTTCCTCTTCAACTCTCTTATCTCTTGATAAAACTGAGCAATCACATGTTGATCCTCTTTGAGTTGTTGTTTCATTACCCTAAATTCTGAGTCTTTATCTCCTTCTTTGGTTTGGCCTTCATCCATCTCCTGAGCTACAACCTCAACATATTATGTCTGCACTGTAGGTGTAGGAATTATTCTAGCTATTGACCTTTTGGTTGGCCTTCTGGGTGTCTGGGTCTCTTTTGGTTCATCAGTAAACAATAGCTTCCTACCCTTTTTTGGAACTGGATGGCTTGGAGGAGAGTCTTCAACTTCCTTTCCTTTTCCTTTCTCTGCAACACTTTCTCCCTTTTGACCTGAGCTGCTAGGAGACAATCTTTCAGCAGAAAATGGGGTATCTCTTTTGGGGTCCAGGGGAATATTGGTTGAGGACAAGAAATGATCACAGTCTCTATTTAGCTTTCTGAGTTCCTCAACAAATAGTAGCTTCATTAAAGAAAAGTGGAACAATCTACTCTTAAGTTGGTCAACCATGGCTTGGACCTTGCCTGTCATCTCTCCTGAGCTTCTATATAGAAAGGTAAGTTGAGAGGGTTTTTCCCTGTGAAGTGCATGGGGAGTCTCACATTGTACTCGTATACCCTATCAAACCTACCCTCAAATGTAAAATATATTTGTATGACCCTCAACAGATTCTCATAGGGCTCTAGCACATACTCCCTAGGAATGATGGCTCCTATTTTCTAATTTCTATATTTAGGCTTGAGGAAATCAATGTAAAATACAGAATCCAAAGGCATACCTTTAAACCATCTTTCCCCTAGGATTGGGATCACTGTAGAAACAACTATTGTCCCCTATGACACTTGGAATATTACCCCAACAATTGTTGTCTGGAAACCATTGAAGTTGAGGGAAAACTCCTTTGTTAGCTATTGGTTATATCCTTGAATTTTCTCACAAAATTGAATCCACCCGGTCTGCTCAAAAGAAAATCTAAATGTAGGGTCTGATTTCACCAAACTAAGGCTCTGTGGCTCATAACTTAACACATTCCCTCCTTTGTGCTTATTCTTATCTTGTGTTGTCATAGCTAAATGAATATCTCTACAAGATGGATGTGAATCTGTGGCAGGTGGAGAAGTGCTCAAAACCTAACATGTAACTTTGCACAGCAAGTCTAACAGAGCTAGGGTTTGTTTCAAAACAATATCAAAACCCTTTATGTGTGAGAGGCAAGTTACTTAGCTAGATATCAATGTGTGGGTAATGAAGTTTTAAATGTGTTTATCACATCTAGTGACTGGGTATGATATGAGGAGCAATAACATCAACACTATGATTTGCGTAGCAAGGAGCACAAGACAACAATTGCGTAGCGTGAGAGTCTGCATAGCATTTTCGTAGCGAAAAATAGGGTTTGCATAGCAAGGGATTTTGGAGCTTGCTCGATAGGGAAGAAACCAACTTATAGGTCTAGAATGCATGCAGAGGGATGAAATATGATGGAGAAGGATGTAGGATTTGACGTGGAGAGGTTTTGAGAGGGAATAGTACCCATTTGAAGTGAAAATACCCTTTATATAATTTAAGTGACTTGTGCAGTGTTCCCAGCTTTTGATATTTCCAAGGTACAAATTACATAAAGAACCATCAACCACTTGCACTAACTTCATTACATGTGATCATGCTCATTAACATGCTTTGACAAGACCTCCCTCCTAAACTTATGACTTTAAATATGAGATATAATTTCCCTTATATGAAGTCATTTTGGACTTCAAAATAAGGACCCTTACAAAGTCTTTCATGATGACAAACAACCCATGGACCTTTTAATGACTTATTCACCTTCATAATATGTGATGATATACACAAACCATTGACTCAGACTTGTGATTTTGACTCTTATTTGACATGCACCTTACCCTATATTTTATCAATGACCTAAGGCTTCTTGAGCCATCCCATGAATCCCTATATACACAAACTGTGACTCAATTTAGGAATGCCTTGGTCTTCCTAAGACCATGGAATGACTTTGAAAACTTTATACAAAATCTAATTCTTAGCCTAAAAATATTGATGCTAACATAAGGGACAACCAAATATTGTTACTATGTTTTCATATATGAATTTGCATATTATCTCTTTTGTACAACTCTCGACTGGTTCCGCTTCAATCCATTTTGTTAAGTATTCAATTGTTGTAATAATATAATTCACCCCTTTTAACTTGGATATTTTCAGGAATGGACCCATAAAGTTGATAATGTATATTTTGAATGGTAAACTACGGTTTATTGACTGTAAGGGAATTTCATTTTTCCACAGAGGTCGGCTCATCCTCTAGCATTTGTTTAAATTCTTCACTTGCTCTCGATAGTATTTATGTAAATTTGTCCACCAAAGGCCTGCCTAAAGAATCTTCTAGGATTTTGTGTTGGATTGAAAAATGACCTCTTGCAAGGCCAACATGTTCTTCATTGATTATATCTTTTCTCTCATGTTTCAGGGCACATATTCTCATAATATCATCACTTGCTAGATTATATAGGTATCCATTCATGAGAGTGAATGGTGTTGCTTTTAGTGCTAGGATATTATTTTTATTTGTCGTAAGATCATCAAGAGCCTTCCCCCCCTCCAAGGGTTTGTTATTTCTTCAATTTGTTTGGGGGAAAATTTGACCTGGAATAAATATGCGCCAGGTAAATCATCTTTTATTTCATATGGGTCTTCTCCTACTTCAAGTTAGGATAGATGATCTGGGACAACATTCTTTTTACCTGGTCAAACTACTACTTTGAAGTGTAGTTCTTGAAACAATAGTAGCCATCAACATATTTTTCCTTGGTGGACCAACTTGTTTACTATATATTTAAGAACTTGATGATCCATGAAGAGCGTGAATGGGTTTTCTAGTAGATAATGCTGAAATGTTTGTAGGGTGAAGATCATCAGTAATGCCTCCCTTTCTATTGTCAAATAATTTTGTTCTTCTTTAGTCAGTTTCTGATTGGATTATGCATTGGGGTGATCAATCATGCAATTGTATGGTTGTTCTAGGACCAAACCTACAACAATGTTGGATGCATCGACATGGACATGTTTTCAAGACCAATATGAAAATCGTAGTATTGAGTCTTCTACCAATTTTCTCTTTAGTAGCTCAAAGGATTCGTTACATTCATAGATCCATTGAAATTCAACTTCTTTTTTAAGTAGCTTGTCTATTGGAAACGTTATGTCATAGTAGTGGTGAATGAATTTTTTGTAGTAACCAATATGTCCAAGAAATATTTTTATTTATTTTTTATTCACTGGTGGCTTCAAGTCAAGGATTAATTTGATTTTTTCCATGTCGAACTTGATACCATATTTGCATATGATGTTCTCGAGAAAGATACCTATTGGTGTGGAAAAGATGGATTTTTTATATTGAATAACATATGAATGTGTCGACATCTTTCTAGCATCATTTGAAGACATTGGGTGTGGTCTTTCAATAGGTTGCAAATTGTACATTCGTCAAAGTAAACAACCATTGTTTTATAGATGTATTCCTGAAATGATTTTACCACTATCCATGAAAAAATTGTTGGGGAATTTTTTAGCCCAAATGAAATCACTCTATATGTGAATGATCCAAATTCAGAGATGATTTGTTTTCCCTTGATCCTCCTTTGCAATTGGTACTTGGTTGTAACCAGAGAAGCCATGTGAAAGAGTAGCATTCATGCCCAAGGATTTCATTTATAATTTCATTTGTAAATGGCATCAGGAATGGATCGGTTACAATTAGCTTGTTTAATCCTCTGAAGTTGACACATATTATTAATTTTTTGGGGTTGTTCTTTTTAGGTTGCATGACCATTGGAATTTCCCATTCTGACTTGTCGATAGGGTAAATGATGTTGATGGATAACATTTCCTCTATCTCTTTTTGAACAATGGGTTTGTACTTATGTGATAACTTATATGGTCAGTTTTTTATAGTTTTGGCCCAGGGATGAGGTCAATTTTCATCTCCCCATATCTTGTACCAATCCTTTTAAATATTTGTAATCATGAGTGAAAAGGTCTTGATATTCTCATAGTAGGTCGACTATTTCTTTAGTTTGTTTATCTCACCAATAGTCTCCTATTCTTGCCATTTTTGGTTGACCATCCATCCATTATGGTGCTTTGGACTCATCCAATTGTCGTTCACCTTCTATAACCTTATTATAATTGGAGGAAAATCAAGTTTTTATGTATCTTCTTTCGATACTAAATAGACTATATTTACGTAATTATTTACTCTAGGGTGATTTTTTTCCATCAAAAACATTGTCCTAGAAAACGTTTTTTTCCATGTCTATTCCATGAGCACTTATGTTTTCTTGATTCTGAGTCGACACAAAGTTGCAAGTCGACATCGAACCTATGTCTACCTTTTCCTTACCTATCTTTTTCATCTCATCAGGATTTGGATTCTCGAGAAATTTTTTATTTCTAGTGTTTCCTCTCGCAAGTGTGCCTCTTATGAAATGAATTCAAAGTCTCTAATAAAATTTTCTTTTATTTCATTCCAGTTAAATGTGTGACCTCATGATTCTTTGATTTTGTACCACTTGTTTGGTATGTCATCCAATGTGTTAGGGAACATATGTGGCCATAAACTCTCATCCCTATATCCCACTCTTCTCCGCTCTTTCTCACATTGGTGAATCTAAGGCACTAGGTAGAACCTAGGTTTGAAAGTCGAGATGTCAACTTGTGATGATATCTTCTTCTCGTCGAATTGTTCAATAAAATATAGAGTAGTGATGTTCCATGTTTGCAGGAAGGGAGCATGCATTTTCCACCATCGATTTTCCTAACCAGTGAAGGATTCCACTAGGATTTGTACCCTCCCTTGTTCTTTGACTGACTTTGATACTTCATCGGCATGGGCCTTCAAGCAACTTCTTTCACTGGACCATGGGGGAGGTCTTGATTTTGTATTAGTCAAAATGAGAGTTGGCATTTGTTTTATCTTTTTTTTTAGTATGATAGGGATTTCTTGTACTGATAATCATGTTCTCAATTGTTTTATTAGAATCACCTCTATTGACCAACACTCATTTGCTTGGGCTTCATAATTCTCTATTTTCCAATTAAAAATTTCCGTGTCTGAATTTTGTCCCATCGACAATGGTGTTTCGACTAATATTTCTCCTTCAGTATTTGGATCTACATTATCCTTTTCTTTGTTTACTACTTGATACATCTAGAGAGCCTATTGGTATTCATCCTATGTTTTTACCCATGGTTTACCTTCTTTTGGGTCCAATGGTATGATGATATTTATGTCTCTACCTTTCAATTTAATCTTGTCTCTTTAGAGGGATATTGTCTCTTTCATATTCTGAACCCATGGCCTTCCTACTAAGGTGGGGTATGAAAGAATACCATCAATGATAATAATTACTTCAAAATTGACTCTTGTTGGAATCCCCATTATATAATTTATGACATTTTTTAGTGTACCAATTGGTTCGATGAACCTTTGATCCACTAGTTTTAAGAAGTTCATTGTTAGAGCTAGCAGTGGATTGCTAAGTCGATTCCATGTCTCCCAGGGGAGGATGTTTACTTGCAATCCAAATTTGAATACAGATTTTTTAATCATTTTTCCGTCAATTTCAAGGTCGACTTATGGGTCGAAGTCATTTGTGTGCTTCTCCTATGAAATTTTTCAAAGATTGTTGTATGGTCTTTGATCTTATTTATATTCTCTAAGAATGTTTAGTAGGTCAATCAAGTGGTCGACGAACTATTTTTCTTTTAGTAATTGAAGGAATTGTTCGATTGCAATGTCTAAAGTGTTTGAATGTTTGAACTTCATTGCTTCCCGCATTACTTTTTCTTATTTTTCAAGGTCAAGATATGTGTTTTGATACCCCCTTTATCAAGTTGGTGAATCTAGATAGATTTATTCACCCTCCCTTGATCTTGTTACAACATGGAGATTTTTTAATTTTAGTACATCTTGCTTAGGCACTGTATGCAAGAGGTTCACATTTCTATTTTTCACCACTTTATCTAGTATGATTGGGAAGTATACTAGTGGGTGGTCACTGACTCCACATATGTTACATAACTTGAGGCCATTTTTTATTTTATAGGGTAGTCGTGAATCATGTGGTCATCTTTCCAACATTTAAAGAAATAGAAGCGGCCCCAACCATGTCCTCGACCTAGTTTTAATCATCCTCCTTTATATCTTCTTCTTCCTTGATAACCCCTATGGCCACAATCTTTGTATCCATTTCCACCTCCTTGGTCGACATTTTGGTTGGTCATCTATGTGTGCTATACGTAATGGATATTTACTTTTTTTTCTCGTTTAACTGACATTCTTGTGTAGAGTGATTATTTTCCTCACATATATGGAACCATTTTGGTTGGGTATTTCTTAAATTATGTGAGAGATCTCAAGTTGTGTGATTTTTCAATCCTGGAAGATGTCAGAGAATGTTTCTATTTGGATACGTCGAATGATTGGATCTAGTGCATCACTGAATTTATAGTAGTCCTTAGTGTTCCTTCGTAGGAGAAAATGGTGCACCAAATTTCATTCTATGTGATGGACATGTTTTTTTATAGACTATTGTAATTCTACAAGTTTTTCCTCTATCCTTTTCTCTATTGTTGATGAAGTCGACGATCCTTCATAATTTATCTTTATTCACTAAGATTTTTTCAATCCTTCTTCACATGTCTAAATGCCATACATTTGTAATGGAGCTCAGATTTTTTGTAGGAGTCCTGCAATGTACCATTGTACAAGGATCATTTCTTCTACAATGTAAGGAATTGGACTCAATAGGTATTTAATTCTTGTGTCGTATTCTCAGATAGTTTCACCCAGACTTTGTTTGATTTCTTTCATCTTTTTCCCAGCCAGGCGACTTATGTATTGTGTATTAAAGAATGTGAGAAAACTTTTATTTATCTTTGCCTTTGATCTTGTTTGGTTGTCTATAAAATTCATGAATCAGGTGAGGGCCCTAGCTCAAAGAGTGGCACCAAATTGTGCCATTTTATTATCTTCGCCAGTGATGTCAGTTCCCTCCCAAAATATCTCACAAACGAACTAATGTTGTTTAGGATCTTCATCGGCTTTGTATACAGGAATATGGTTGAGTCCCATTTTGAATTTATTGAGGTTTTTAGGAACTGGGACTATTACAATATTTTTATTTTGTTGGTTTCTTATAGAAGTAAAATGGGAAGTTGATGCAAGCTTATTTTGGGGAGTCAAAATTTGATTGTTCGACTTGACTAGTATGATCTGTCCTTGGTCTTCAGTCGGACCATATTCTAATGATAATTGTGTTTGTTATCTCCCTGGTATTATCTCTTGTGTTTGAGAACCTCTATCTATATAATCTATGAATCATCCTCTAAAGGGTTGTGTTGATTTTTTTTCACTATCTGTCGATTTGGAATGAATTATCCGTGAGATCTCTTATATGGAGGAATATATATTCTGGTCATTTTGAGTATTTTCTTTTGATTTTATTAGAAGTGTATCTCTTATATGACCATCGTTATCAGTTCTTCACCATTCTTTTGAATATTTTGTATCCACGTGAAGTCTTTGACAAAGGAAGTATGCAATATGCAGGCTAGGGCTTCTTGTGGGAGAATATCGAACCATGGGTCACGAATAATCAATCTCCATACTATCAAATTTTTTGATTTCTTGTTGGGAACCACTGGCCACCTCACTCAACTACAAGTTTGCATTCCTCCCAAGAGCCATTGAGGTGCACTCTATGGCTTCTCCAATGGACCACCCCACCTGGGGGAGATTTCGATTCGAACTTCTAGGATCCCTCTCATTTCACAACTCTTCTCTCCTCTTTTTTCGTTTGTCCTGCTCCAATCTCTAGATGTTAGGTAAGGGTTTATAGACCTTCATTCTTCATGTAGTCTTCTCTCTTGAATCTAACGCGTATCTTGTTTCATTTATCTTCCTCCCAAATTTATACATTATTTACTTTGGTGCAATCAACTCAACCTATATAATCTCATAGATCATCCAACAACCCATCGTTGGCTCAACTTACTCGAAGTCGACGGTGTTAATCATTCCTTTTGTTCTCATTTATTTAAAAATTAATTGCAGGCTGTTGATTAAGGTTGGTTGTCATTGATGTCAACCCTTGAAGAAAGACCCGTAGCATAAAGGTTTGGGTAATGGACCCAATAGTGTTTGATGTAAATATGACTCATTATTGTTTTTTCATGGTTGATAAGAAGTAAATATGGA
>ML786590.1:307528-322966 GCA_009831015.1 Picea engelmannii | reverse complement strand
AGCCAGAGATTTGGGGAGTTGGAGCTTCCCTCAGGTTGTAGCCTGAGAAACTAGGGGGTTGGAGCCTCCTTCCAGTTGCAGCTGAAAAACAAAGGAATTTGGTGCTTCCAATGAATGTAATTCTTCAAGACATATAAGAAAAAGAATTCTGTGGTTTTCTCCCGATTTGGGTTTCCACGTAAAACACTGGTGTACTGTGCATGTGTGTGATTGTTTATTTGTTACTACTCATTATTGGATAATACTTCTACATTGATATAACATTTGAAGAAAAAGGATTACAATTACGTTATTACTGATTCACCCCCCCTCTCAGTAATCCAACACAAGCTTCATGAGTATCTTTACAATTGGCTTCTAAAAATTCTTCCTGTTATTCCTGTTTTTCTTGCCAATTTAAGTTTGGTGGAGGATTTCCCAAGAGGGTTCGGTATTCGACAATATCTCTAACTCCTTTGTCTAATAGAAAATTTTGCAACAGGGATGAAATAGTGCAGAGAAAATCATCGCGAAAGTCAGTGTAAAATTTGTCTTTTACGGTCTCGACTGACGATCTATATTCGATTGCTTGTTCTTCAATGTAATCATGTACAATTATTTCAAACCACTTGTTGAAATTTATCCTTCCTTCTCTATTTTGAGCATTAATGTTTCATCCAAAGTGATTTTATGCATTAGGTACTTGATTCGGATATTCGAATAATGCTTCTAGAATGGCTTCCAGGAATCATTCGTGTGTTTCTGTGAATAATTGTGTACACGCTTTTGCTAATGTCAGACAGTTCCTCCTTGCATAGTTATTATTCTAATTATTGATCTTGCGCTCCCACCATTCACATATGTCTTCCAACCTTAACATCTATGTGCTTTTTATTTTACATGCATGTGTTCAGAACTACTAGCAATGAAACCAATGTTGTATTCAAAGGGAAAGTATGAGAAGGTCACTAGTAGCTCCTTACACAAAGCAACATATTTGTTACATCATTATATACATACATACATAGACATACATGGAAGAATACACAAAGTAGTGGGAGAACCATCAATATGCACTTTATTATATGTAAGAATAGCCTATACTTTCCTCAGTTACATATTGACATATATACACTTGAGGTTGTAGTTACCCATCAGTTACAACTTCTTAATTGCTTGGTCGATCAAATCTAACTGTTTGTTCTATCGCCTCCTGTACTCGACTTATGCAGTTGATGTTGATTATTTGGGTTGGTTGTCATTGATGTCAACCCTTGAAGAAAGTCTAGTAGCACAAAGGTTTGGGTAATGGACCCAAGTTTGTTTGATGGATAATGGTATGAGTTTTGATATATTTGTAGGTAAAACTATTCTAGATAGATAGTACATGTCATTCCATTTCTGGTGGTATGTGTAATGTCACATAACTCTTCACGGTTAGAGAGTTATGGCCATGAAAAGTTGGAGAACCCTCATGAGTCATCTAGAAGCCCCAAAAGGTCAAAGTAGTCAAAGTGTTTGCAAAGAAGAAATTATTTAAATAATAAAGTGAAGTGATGAGCATACTATAAGTCAAGAAGGATTCAAAAGACATTATTTAAATAATAAAGTTAATGGAGAACTTATTAATTATGGAAAGTGGTTAAGTTAAGTGGACAAGTGGTTATAAGTGGGTTAACCCTAAAATAAGGAAAGTGGGTTAAGATGGTTAAAAGGTAACCCCTTGAGGATGATACATGAAACTATAAATAAGAGACAAGGCTCTCTCATTTAATCACACCTGAATATCATTGAATATCTATTTTTGTGAAAGGTTATTTGGGCAGGTATTATTGATATAGAAAAATTGCAGCAGGAAAAGTGCAGCAGGAAAAGTGCGGCAGAAAAAGTGGGGCAGGAAAAGTGGGGCAGAAAAAGTGCGGCAGAAAAGTGCGGCAGAAAAATTGCAGTAGAAAAAGTGTGACAGAAAAATCGCGGCAGAAAAATTGCGGCAGAAAAAAGTGCGGCAGAAAAATCACGGCAAAAAAATCGCTGTAGAAAAAGTGTGGCAGAAAAATCGCGGCAGAAAACATGCGAAAGAAAAATCGTGGTAGCAACATGATTGGGGTCTATTTATGAGAGATATGGCACATCTTGTTTGATGTATGTTTTGTGAGCTAGGGTTTAGCTCTTTAGATGGTATTGGATGTTCAGTATTGCTGCATAACAAATTTGTTGAGGGATACAGTTGGTATTTGGCATATGGGTATTGGTATTTTGGTTGTGATGTGTTGTTGAAGTTGTTGGTTTATATTGAGGCTACATAACAGTGAGTTGGTGGCACATGGATTTATGCAAGGGTTTATGGCATTTGGTTTATGGATAGAGTGATGAATTGTTAGATAACTTTTGATGGTTATATTGGTGTATGTCTTTGGTATATGGTTGAGGTACATGTTGGGTACATGATTGAGACAAGTAGTTGATGGGTTGACACATACATGAGGTGTGAATTTGATGCATGATTAGTACATACTTGGGTACATGGTTGAGAAAAGTAGTTGATGAGTTGGCACATACATGAGGTGTAAAGTTGATGATGTTGGTACATATTGATGAGTCATAGTTTATGTGTTTTTGATGCATGATTGGTACATATTTGGTGCATGGTTGATGGTACAGGTTGAGGTATAGTTTGGTGCATGGTTGATGCACTTGTTTATGGTACAGGTTGAGGTACAGGTTGATGTATGGTGTATGGTTGATGCACTTTTTTATGGTATAGGCTGATTAAAGGTTGAGGTACATGTTGGTGCATGGTTGATGCACTTGTTTATGGTACAAGGTGATACAGGTTGTTTGGTACAGGTTGGTGCATGGTTGATGCACTTTTTTATGGTACAGGTTGATTACATGTTCATTCGCATAGGTTTACAGCAGTATATCTCACAGTGATAGTATAACAGTGGTTCCATCATTCTACTTCTATGTCAGGGCGGTTGTATGGGGAAAGGATAGGTAGTTGTAGCCACCTTCCGGTTATAGTCAAAAAACATAGGGGGTTATATCTTTTGTTACACCCCTTTTATCACCTGAATGAGAGAAATAAGGATGCTTACAAGCCTAGTTGGGTTAGCTAGGAAATACAACAGTGAATAAAAGAGTTATAAACATAAAGAATAAAGAATAAACAAAGAACTAAGCTAAGAACAATAAAAGAAATTAAACTAGAGTGCATAAGAACATTAGAACAAAAAATAAACAACACTCATGCCACCAATGGATAAGATTGTATTAGTTGGAAAACACCTAAGCGAAAGGGAGACTTATGGGTCCCCTCTTCCTCCAAGGGAGGGCTCTTGGACCCCCAAATATTGATCTCTTATTACAAGTAACAAACTAGAAGGAAATGGTGAAGAGAATCCAAAGCACATTAACTCAAGAGGTGATATGAATGGATAAATGAAATGGTTCTTGTATGCTCTTGATGAGGAAAGAGGATCATCCAAGAGAATATAAGCAGCATAACAATACAAATGAATTCCTTGAAAATATAGTGCACCCATGGCCTCCTTTTATAGCATAGCTTTGAAACATTATTTAACCAGTCTTTAGTGTGAACAAGGGGCCCTTTAGGGAACCCTTAGGTCTTTGACCAACCCCCCAGTCGAATTCAAATGAGATTTGGGTGTCAAATAGACTTGGAAGATGAACCAGAAGTGGGTGGAAGGCCGACCAATATCATAAATGCGTCGTTCTGAGGGGTGCGCAGTTTTTTGCGTCCATAGTCTTGCATCGTGTGCATGTGCATGTGCTTCCTGTGTAGTCTTAGCACATACTGATTTTATAACTGTTTGTATAGTTTTGGACCTTTTGGAAATGAATTTTTGGTCCATGAGTGAACTAATGGGTGTTTTGAAGATGTTGGATTCCTGTAACCATTTGTGGATGAAATTCTGGTGATAACAGATGCCCCCTGATGTGTGAGGTGAGGAGCATACGTATAGTCGAAATAAATCAATTTTTCTTCTACTGAGAGTACCTTTGTAAGAAAGAGCATTTTGGGGAGGTTTAAGAGTGACCCATTGGAGGGAGAGGGGAACCTGTAGGACCCAATCCATTTTCAAGGTGTAAAAAGAAATAAAACTGTGTACAAATGAGGCGGGCATGCCCCATGATCATGTCATGTAACTAAAAAATGGGTAATACAGTAATTGAATCTGTGTGTTGGTGTAGATAACTGCAACGCCCTCGGATGCGGTTTGATAAAGGTAGAGGACAATTCTGATGGTGAACAAACTCTGAAAAGAGGTGATGAAACCACAACATGATAAAGTGTTGAAGTCAAATGTCGTGGGGGTCAACGACAACAGAGAGAAATGATGGTTCTCGTTGTGCCATTCGAGACTCTTAATTATGAATGTAATGAGAGTCAAGATATTGTCGCCTATCTGGAAACTGTGTTGATGTCAACAGAAAGGGAGACATGACTCCAAGAAGCGAAGGGCTTCAGGAAATCCACTGGATAAGATCAAGAACTGATGAGGAACATGGATGAAGTCAAGAAGTGGTGAGACTCAAGACTTCCCTTGGTTGGGGATATATGTGAAGTATGAGTGGCAACAACCGTGAAACAGAATCTAGCGTCAAGGGGATGACTACAAGTAGGTGGGATTGTGCCAGACGCGTGACAAAGTGGGCAAACTCAGAGATCGGAGGTACATGGACTGGGGGATTCTTGGGTTTATGGGTGATGTCAAAAAAAGTAGAAGGTAATGAATGCCCCAACCAAGGGTGACATGGGTTGCTTCTGCCGAAAAAGGAATGTCGCCAAAGGTGATGACAAAAAGTTGTGTAAAGGCTAGAAACAAAGACTTTTTACAATTACCAAATAAATAAAGAATCATTGGGGATGATCATACAAATACAGAAACGGGTTCCCCAGTGCAATATGGATTGGCCTGTGAGGGCGCAATTTGCGTGAAAAAGAGGTGAAGGGTGGGGGCCCCATAGGTGGGTTTTTGTATTAGGAAAAATGAATGGAGGACAATCTGCAGATGGGAAAACTGATGGTGGAGGAGATGGAGGGCTAATTGATACTGCATAGGTGCAATCAAAATACGAATCGTGATGAGATTACTCGGGAGTCCATTATGGGGAAGTTAGAAAAAAGAGGAGAAGGAGCATGTGGCTAATTCTAGGGAATGAAAAGACTATGAGGGCTCCCAACCCTAAGGGGTGAAAGAAGCATGAGTGTCAAAGTGTCAAGGGGGAATATAAATGGGACAAATCATGTGGGGAAGAGTGCTACCAGGTGACAGTACTAAAATGCAATGGAGGTGTGATTACTGCAGAGCCAAATGAGGGGACCTTAGAGGCAAAGAGTGGAGGGTGTGACTGGGAGATGCAATTGATATCCATAGGGAATGATTACATGCTAGTAGCGATCTTATACCTGAAAGGGCCGTGTTGATTTGTGGTAACCAAGTACCTTCACACATGAAAACCAAATACCCAACGTAAACAATATCTGAAGATAAAGAATATATAATGGTTATTTGATAATTTTGAACATGAGCATGTGTACCTCAGTGTGATGTGAGAAAAAATGCTCCCCGGGGGCTGGGATAGGGTTGTTGAACCAATATATATGTCTTGATGGGAGAAATTATTTGGTTTCAAATGTGTATATGGGGTTTTGTTTGGGGAGTGTAAAGGCTTCCTTGGAAATAAAGAGCTCTCTGTGATGGAGCGGATCCCATGGGAAATCAGGCGTAGTTAATTCTTCGAGGATGTCTTCGTTGCAGTGGAACTGTCGAGAGTATAATAGATCCAGGGGGATAACATTGGTGATTGTCACTGTGTGAATATCTTCTGGTGAAGAAATAGGGGAAATGATGTGAGGGGGTTGCGCGGGTTCACTCGACATAAACCAAATTTCAAGATATTGTGGGTTGAAAATGGAAGTTGGGCGAAATATTTCCGTGAGGAAATGAACTGGAGAATTGGGGGGATTTGGGGGAAAATCCTCCTCGAGACTATCTATGAACCAGGGAGGGGAGGAAGCATCTCGGTCTCGGGGGGAAAGATATAAATTGTATCCGACGGGGGAGTAGGGGGAACTACTGTCATCGCCGGAGGTGGAGTGATGGTAGGATTGGGAATAAGGGCCAATTGATGACGCCTATATTCAATGATCATAGGACATTGATACGTGAAATGATCAAGTGATTCACATAAAGAGCAAGGGAATCTCATACGCTCATTGACTGAGGTCATGACATAGTGGATGCCAGTGACATGTGTGTGATATGGTGTGGATGGAAGGGGTTCTTGCTGAAAGCTCTGGTGTACTGCTTCTAGTGTCTGCCGAAAGTGAGGTAGTGCAAGGAAATGGTGGGTTTAATGGTCGTATTCTGAACAAATGGCACAGGAGAATTTGGTTCGTAGGCCTTTGCCTCCCATAGAGGAGGTAATGGTAGAAGTAGGTGAACTAGATGAAATGATGGATGGTGTCGTCACTCGAGGAAGGTGAATTAAATTGCACATCTCGGGGAGAGACGTGCATTTATTGGTTGGGTGTATGTCTTTCTCGCATAGTGCACAAGGGGATTGAACTCATGGTGGGAGTGGAGCAGCGGGCTCTTTCTTCTTCCGTCTGCCCCAAACTGTAGCAATGGTGTTAGTGAATAGGGGTGCAGGTGGTGTGGTAGGAGTAAGTATGGGAATATTCATCGAGACTCCTTCAGTTTGGGGAGGGAGGGATGGTTGAGGGACCATTTCTGGTGGATGTAGATACCATACTGGAATTTACAACACCATATTTGGGAGGGTAAGCATTGCGGCTACCTAAAAATCTTGTACTCCTGGTGGGGGGTAAAAGAAGGGGATTTGGGTAATGGCTTGGGGTACTGTCTCCCAAACTGGAATGTGTCCCTGGGGGAGGGTATAATTAAGAACAGGGGAAGCTGGAGGGTTCTCAAGGGATTCTTGAGGAAGGAGCTCTGTGACTAGTGGGACGTCAAATAGTAATGAAGCCTCTGTGGGAGGAAGGGTATCTCCAGTTTCTGTTCCATTGGATGAGATGACACATACTTGTGATGACGGATGTATGAGTGGAGGTGCTCCATGGTATGTCCCTAGCAAGGATGGGTCTTTGAAAATTATGGGACCCATCTCAATGAGTGGGTAGGTCTCGGGATTAGTGTGAACGAGAGGTAAGATGTTATCGATGTTGGAGGAAGGGTTGGGCTCGTAATGTGACACTTGGTCAATAGTGACGATATTCTCATTGTGGGGGAACATCATTGTGAAAAACATAGAAGAGGCAACAACATTCATCACATACATGTAGCTATGTACGAACAAGATGTTGTAATTGAGCAGAGGGTCGATAACTTCAATGTCAATGAGGATAGTTTTTCCCTCGATTTCAACAGGGACATTTTGGAAGAGTCCCTCGGGAGAGGATGGTCATCCATCATAAGCCCTTAGAGTAATGGTGGATGGTATGAGATTAGGGGAGACAAGTTTCTTCCATACAGTTTTGGACATGATGCATGTGGATGAACCTTCATCAATAATGTTGCGGTGAATTGTGATGTTCTGTATTTTGACCGGTATTTGGAAAGTGACCAAAGCAGGGAGACAAGGTTCCCCACTATCGAGATCAAAGGTGATGAGTCGAGTATCAGCAGGGTCGACTTCCCCCAAAGAAGAAAGTAATGACTTCCGTTGAGTAGGATAGGTTTGAAGAACTTCTAAGACTGACATGGCAGCAGGGGATTGTGCCAAGTCATCGACCAGACTATAATTGTGGGCCGCCCTATCCTGAGGGTTGGTGACATTCTGTCGTAATGGGATGCGATGAATACGAAGGGGTGGTTCAGTATTAGGGTGAGGAATCATCAAAGGTGGGACAGTTGTGACTGGTGTTGTTTCCAAGGTAGTGGGAGTAGGGTCAGGGGGTGCGTTGTATTGACGACTGCGCGTTTGTAGAAGAACTTCTTCCTTACTAGTGAGGAGGATGGTATGGTTTGTAGAAGTTCCTGGGCTTGCATATTGTCCCATTTGTGGTGGGGTTGGATGTATCTCATGTTGGGTGTTCATTACCCCTTGGTGTGGCATGGGGTTTTGTAACATAGCTGGGGGCAGTTGTTGCACATATTTTTGTGGGGCCTGCTAGGGAGAAGGTGGTACTGGGGTACGTGGTCCATTTCTAGATTCTTTCATCCATTTAAATTAAACGATTTGAGGGAAATGGTGAGTATAATGGCCATACTCACCACAAAGGGCACAAGGGAATTTTGTTTGAAGATTGTTGTTGTTCTTCCCTTGACGTTTGTTATTATTGCCCCCTTGGGGGTTCTGGTTCCCCTGATTCTGGTTGCCCCCAGCAGGTTGGTTCTGTTGGGTGTGGTTTTGGTTCCCTCCTGGTCTTGGATTGTTATTGTTTTAGTTTTTTCCTTTCTTTTTGGAATTGTTTGACTGATGGGTCAGATTAGCCATATTCATCTGTTCAAAATTTTGATATTGTTGAATGGGAGAGGGTTGAATAAAATTAACCCCATCATATGGTTGTCCTTGTGGAGAAACAATAGATGGGGGAGGACCAGGAAATGGGAAGTACAGATTATGTTGTGGTAATGATCCGTAGGGTACATAGGAAGGCGTGGCGCTTTCACTAGTGCTTAGGATGTAAGCAAATGTAGAGGGGGTACTAGAACTTGGTTGGGTTGGTGGGCATACTGGGGGTGCCTGGGGGGGTCCACTTATGGGTGGAGGGAGGGAAATAGGATATGGTTGTTGATAAGGGGGAGGAGGATAATAAGGAGGTTCTCCATATGCCGGTGGATATTGAGGTGTTCCATATATAGGTGGTTGTTGGAGGTGTGAATTGTGGTGTGTAGTGGTACCAATCAATCCATCCGTTGAGTGAGACATCCCTAGTTTGTCTTGGCCAAATGGCATGGGTATTGGGGCGTCAGGAAGTACTATATATATGTATCCTGACTATGAATAAATGAGTTCGAACTGTTGGGCCTTGCTGATGGCTTCTTCTTCTGATTGGGAGAAGGTGGCAGCCACATCTTTGGTGAGGAGGGAAACAAGTGATTTGAGAAACCAGTTGAGGCATTGCTGCTTGGTGGCTTCTGCTTTGCATAGACTATGTCACCGACGCCATTTGTGAATGTGGTCGGCGATGTGTGTAGCGGAGGTTTGTTTAAACTCTGAGAGCAGTTTGAGACCACTATCATGACAGATTGGTAGTTGAAATAAGGTCAAAAATTATTTGGCCAAAGATTCAAAGGTTGTATGGGACCCATATTTTTCTTCTACATACCACTTGGTTGATAGGCCAGTGAGTGTTCTTTGAAATAACCTCAATCGAATAGATTTTTCCATGATGTTGTTTGAAGAGCACCATAAGTGGAAGGTCATGATATGGTTGGCCGGGTCATCTCTGGTTTTTCCTTAAAACTTGGGAATGTCTGAAGGGAGTTTGGTAGGCATTGTAGGCCAAGTGGGGTCATGCAAGATAGGATCGTTAGTGAGTTTAGTCATATCTGGTATGTTGAGGGAAGCGAAGTATGGCATCTGGGGTTGTGGTGGAGGATAAATTCCAGCCATGGTGGGAATGTTTTGTGTCCCTGACCCTGAAAGAGGGTTTATTCCTGCCATGGTGTGAGTGTTATGTGTCCTTGACCTGTGAGGGGGGTTAGGTGGGGTTGTACTTCCTCCTGGGGATGAAGTGTGACCCCGCTTCCTTGGACAGGAAAGTGGGTGGATGGTTGATCTTTGGAAGTGGACCCAAGTAAAGTGGAATCGAGAAAAATGGATCCTAATATGGTAGCACTCACATGAGTGTGAGAAGGTGGATTCGATGAGTTGGAAAGACTAGGAACTCCCCCTAGAATGGGTGGGAGATTTAGCAAGAATCTGGAATGACGGGTATTCTGTAGGTCCCCTATTATGTCCAACTAGCAAAGTGGATGTGTGCAAATGGTGATTTATAATTTTTGGACCTTCACAATATAATTCACAATTGCATGTAATCACATGAGCATCATAAATAAATCAATTGATATAGAATCATATATGTGGGTAGGTGGATTTTTTCCACATGGGGGATCAAAGAAAACAAATGTTTGTGTCCTAGAAGATGTAACGTCCTTCCTCTCAAATAGCATTGGACCTTCCAATATCACTCAATAGTGGGGTTTGAAGCCACCAGAAAAGGAACTAGTGAAGGATGACACAATCAGTTATAATGAGGGGTAGAGGGTGCATATCCCAAAAGAGTTGGCAATATTTCCCAATAGCCACACAAAATCCAATCAAGGTGCAATTGCAGCCCACAATTGCCACCTGAGTATATGTCTTAAAGTTTGGTTACTAGGTACCTCGGTCAAAGTTCGTCATTTAGATTTTTGGCCTATGAAATGGGTCACGGGATGAATCCCTTCCAAGAGGTGGGTGCCTCAAGGGGGGATGCATAGAACAACCGAACCTCAGTCTTCAACCCTTCATAGGTATGTCCCTACCTTATGGTGTAGGAACACTTAACTTGGAGGATTTAAAGTTTCCTATTTGACAACTTCTATTGTTTGAAGATGTGAGAACCAAATAACGGGGAGTTATTTGGATGCCTATCCCCGAGATCCTACCTAGACTAAAAAAATTCTTCTGGCACCTCCTATGGAGGAAAACTTAGTGATTTTTTAGAAAAAAAATAGATTTTTGTTTGAGAGATTGGGGGTGTGAACCAATCTCATTGAAATTAAGTGGGAGTGGATAGTTTATTCAAGAAAAGGGTGGGGTGTTTTGGAATCCCTTTGGAGGAAACTTACTTCAACCTCCACGTTTCAAGATGAAAACTATGTGAGTGAATAGTGACTTTGTGTGTGAACAAGTGAAAGTGTGCCAAATTTTTAATGAATTAGGTGTCACCTTGTTGCATGTGGACTTCGTGTGGTCCTTACAAGTCTTTATTACCTAATTAAATAAATGTCATTGGTATAACCTTGCATAATTTTAAAGTCCCTAGAGAACTAGCATGTTTACATATGGGTCCTTACTAATCCTTTAACTCCCTAGTTTGATTTAATCTAAGAAAGCTTAGAAACTATCCTAGATTGTGGACATGTGGGCATGTATGGGCCCATTACAAAACCTTTAAACTTCACTAGTGATTTAATCTAAGAAAGTAAATTTCAACACTGTCCTATCTTTGTAGCATGTGGGCATGTATGGGCCCATTACAATATTAATATGTGTTTGAAAAATAAACTAAGAGGAGTCCCGAGGGGGCTTTTGTCCTCTCCTAAATATTTTTTCTTTTAAGGGAGATGAAATTTCCCCTCAATCGTTTTTCTGATTCTCAAGGTCGCTTTATGGCGCGAGAGAAGAGCATACTAAAGGATTGATATCTAATTTTGTGTCCCAATGCAAGCTTTATATGTGATTTAGAATGATTCTTAATTAACTTTAATCAAATCAAGCCATCCATGTGGCAAAATGAAAGAAAAAAGAGGAAAAATAATGATTTTAACTCCCTAAATGCCTATGTTTTGACTATCCCTTCATGTGGAGAGGGAATCTAAGTGTGGTGCATATTACAATTTGCATAGAATCAAGATTAAGAAGGCTACAGACCCTCCAAAAATCACAAAAACCCTTACAATGTGTGAATCTCTAAGCAGATGTGCGGGTTGTAGAGTAGATAGAGATGCATGTGGCACCAATGTGCAAATAAAAAACGATCCTTTGGCACAGGTGCGTAGAATGCACTGAGAAAAATAGTGGGTTGAGCGCACGTGCGCTGAAGACGCGCTTGTGGGTCAAAAAACCCACGCACTTCTATTACACAGCCGTGAAGAAAATTTCGGATGAAATTCTCTCAGCTCAGCTTTGAATTTGGCTTTTTCCAGGTAGGCTTGGGCTAGTTATGGTTCCTGCAAGTTAAATACACAAAAAGAAGAGCTAAAATAACCCAAATGGGGGAGGAAATTGATACATTTCCCCAGTGGAGCCACTAATCTGTTGCACCCCTTTTGTCACCTGAATGAGAAAAATAAGGATCCTTAAAAGCCCAGTTGGGTTAGCTAGGCAAGACAACAGTGAATGAAAGAGTTAGAAACATTAAGCATAAGGAATAAACAAAGAACTAAGCTAAGACCAATAAAAGAAATTAAACTAGAGTGCATAAGAACATTAGAACCAAAAATAAACAACACTCATGCCACCAATGGATAAGATTGTATTAGTGGGAAAACACCAAAGAGAAAGGGAGACTTATGGGTCCCCTCTTCCTCCAAGGGAGGGCTCTTGGACCCCCAAATATTGATCTCTTCTTACAAGTAACAAACTAGAAGGAAATGGTGAAGAGAATCCAAAGCGCATTCACTCAAGAGGTGATATGAATGGCTAAATGAAATGGTGCTTGTATGCTCTTGATGAGGAAAGAGGATCCTCCAAGAGAATATAAGCAGCATAACAATACAAATGCATTCCTTGAAAATATAGTGCACCCATGGCCTCCTTTTATAGCATAGCTTTGAGGCATTATTTAACCAGTCTTTAGTGTGAACAAGGGGCCCTTTAGGGTACCCTTAGGTCTTTGACCAGCCCACCAGTCGGATTCAGCTGAGATTTGGGTGTCAAATAGACTTGGAAGTTGAACCAGAAGTGGGTGGAAGGCCGACCAATATCATAAATGCATCGTTGTGAGGGGTGTGCAGTTTTTTGCGTCCACAGTCGTGCATCATGCGCATGTGCGCTTTTCTTGCATTTATGGATGGCACATGTGCACGCGCTTCCTGTGTAGTCTTAGCACATGTTGATTTTATAACTGGTTGTATAGTTTTGGACCTTTTGGAAATGCATTTTTGGTCCATAAGTGAACTAATGGGTGTTTTGAAGATGTTGGATTCCTGTAACCATTTGCGGATGAAATTTCGGTGATAACAGATGCACCCCTTTTGTCACCCGAATGAGAAAAATAAGGATGCTTACAAGCCCATTTGGGTTAGCTAGTCAAGACAACAGTGAATGAAAGATTTAGAAACATCAAGCATAAGGAATAAACAAAGAACTAAGCTAAGAACAATAAAAGAAATTAAACTAGAGTGCATAAGAACATTAGAACCAAAAATAAACAACACTCATTCCACCAATGGATAAGATTGTATTAGTGGGAAAACACCAAAGAGAAAGGGAGACTTATGGGTCCCCTCTTCCTCCAAGGGAGGGCTCTTGGACCCCCAAATATTGAACTCTTCTTACAAGTAACAAACTAGAAGGAAATGGTGAAGAGAATCCAAACCACATTCATTCAAGAGGTGATATGAATAGCTAAATGAATGGCTAAATCAAATGGTTCTTGTATGCTCTTGATGAGGAAAGAGAATCCTCCAAGGGAATATAAGCAACATAAAAATACAAATGAATTTCTTGAAAATATAGTGCACCCATGGCCTCCTTTTATAGCATAGCTTTGAGGCATTATTTAACTAGTCTTTAGTGTGAACAAGGGGCCCTTTAGGGCACCCTTAGGTCTTTGACCAACCCCCCAGTTGAATTCATCCGAGATTTGGGTGTCAAATCGACTTGGAAACTGAACCAGAAGTGGGTGGAAGGCCGACCAATATCATAAATGCGTCGTTCTGAGGGGTGCGCAGGTTTTTGCGTCCACAATCGTGCATCATGTGCATGTGCGATTTTCTTATGTTTCTGTATGGTGCATGTGAGCGCACTTCATGTGTAGTCTTAGCGCATGTGCTCCCACTTCCCGTGTAGTCTTAGCACATGATGATTTTATAACTGGTTGTATAGTTTTGGACCTTTTAGAAATGCATTTTTGGTCCATGAGTGAACTAATGGGTGTTTTGAAGATGCTGGATTCCTGTAACCATTTGCGGATGAAATTCCAGTGATAACAACCTCATTTTCGTTGTAGCCAGAGAATTGGAGAGTTCAAGCTTCCCTCAGTTTGTAGCCTGAGAAACTAGGGCATTGTATCCTCCTTCTGGTTGTAGCTAGAGAATTGGGGAGTTGGAACTTCCTTCAAGTTGTAGCCTGAGAAACTAGGGGGTTGGAGCTTCCTTCCAATTGCAGCTGGAAAACAAAGGAGGTCGGTGCTTCCAATGAATATAATTATTAAAGACATATAAGAAAAATAATTCTGTGGTTTTCTCCCACTTTGGGTTTCCACGTAAAACACTGGTGTACTGTGTATGTGTGTTATTTCTCATTTCTTCATCGTTTATTTACTCTGCAACTATTGGATGATAATACTACATTGATATAACACTTGCATTTTATGGTGAAAAAAGGATTATATTTCTTTATTACTGATTCACTCCCCCTCTCAGTAATCCAACAATTGGTATCAGAGTAGGTTCCTTCAGGAAATAGTTTAACCATTAGAAGGAGATCATGGATTATTCTGAGAATGGAGTACCAATGCTTAATGGTCAGAATGGTTTCAAGTATGAGATGTGGATCAGAAGGACAAAATTATTTTTACAAGCATAGGGACATTATATTTAGCTATCAGTTGTTACAGGATATGATAGTTCAAAAAGGGCAAAGATTGTAGCCAATAAGGAATTGAAGAAGAATAAAAAAATAGCAATGGATTTCATCTGGGAAGGATTACCTAATTTGGTAAGAGAAAAGGTTGGTAAATGTTCATCAGCCAAAGAACTTTGGGATAAGTTACATGACATATGTTCTTCACCCATCACAGATTTAGAAAATGCCAAAGAAGATGTAGATACAGATCAAGAAGAATTATGTTCACCATGTCGAATAGATTCAGAAGATGAAGAGTACATAATCACCAGAGGTATGTTGTTTTGTTTTAATTGTGAAAAACATGGACATATTGAAACAAAATTCCATGAAGGAAATGAGAAAAAAAAACTAATTGAAAAGGAAGACAATTATGAAGCAAATTTGATTAGTTCTTTAGATGAACTAAGAGAAGAAAACAATTCACTCAAGAAATAGTTGATGAAACAAAAGGAAAGTGTTCACATTTTTTAAGAAGCCCAACAGGTCATCGAGAACTTAATAAATCAGCTAGAAGAAGCCAGAAAGATCGAAGAAAATATTGAATATCAAAAGAAGTATTTGGAAGCCAACATAGAAGCACAAGAGGAAGAAGCATAAATGAGAGAGAATATATTGACAGATCATCTTAAGGAAAGAACTAACAATCTAAACCAACTTGAGGCAGAGTTTGGTCAAGAAGATAAAGGACTTGAAGAATAAATAATTACATTAAAAATTCATCTTGAAGAAGCGAAAAGAAAAAAAGAAGTCATGAAGTATCAGATAATGAAGAAAGAAGAAGAGGTTGAGAAGCTTGAAGAAGAAGTTGTCACATTGAGAAGTAAAATCGTCAATCTCAACAAGAACGTTGAAGAGACAGAAACATCCACATCAGTTATAGAGAATGAAGAGAAGCACTCTAGG
>ML786590.1:296730-307478 GCA_009831015.1 Picea engelmannii | reverse complement strand
AATAGAAAGAGTTATGCAGAAGTACTCAAAGGAAGGAATCATGGTCAACCAGAATATAAGAAAACTATTGAAGATACATCTTCAAGAAGACCATCCATGTTCAAGCCACAAAGAAGCTTCAATCATGATCATGATCAGTCAAGGAAAAAATTCAGAAGGACTACGCCACAAAGAAGATCATTCACTCCCAGGTATGCAAATTTCTTTCATGGCCATTGTTTTTATTGTACTAAATTTGGACATAAGATTTCAAATTGCAGGGATTATAAAACAAATGTTCAAGCAAGAAATGCCTATGTGGCCCCACGTAACATTGAATGTTACAAATGTCATAACTATGGACACATAGCTAGTGATTGTAGAAGCATGATCGATACTTCCATGAAAGAGAACATTGATATCAGATTTAAGAAAGTATGGATAAGAAAACACGAAGAACAGGTGACAAAAGACCATGTCCCAGAGATCACAAGATTGGAAATAAAATGAGATGAAGAAAATTATACAGAGAAAAATAAAGATGTCAACTATAGAAAGGTTTGGAAAAAAACTGAAAGAAAATAAGGACAGGTAAATAAGTAACATGTTCAAGAGATTGTAGTTTCAGGAATTGTAGTGAAAGATGAATCCATGGACATAAAGAAAGATTTCAGAGCTCAGAGAGATGATGAATCTACCAATGAAGATGATGATGAATACACATCAGAGAAGGAATTGTTTTGAGCCATCTGACTTAGAGAATCCCAAGTAACATGAATATTAGATAGGGGGAGTCTATGCGATAACTGTGATAGACCAAAGAACTATCCTTCGAGCAACTTGCAGAGTGTGAATAGACATATCTAGAGCAATCAATTAGCATAAGTACAATCAGTTGTAGTAGTGAATACTTCATGATAGTATGGTGATAAATGGGTCAACATTATGGACAGTGTGCATTAGAGTCTTGGACAGTATGGACAAAGATGGATTCATAATAACACTTAGTAGTTTTGGAAAGATATATGACAGTGGACGAGAGCATGGATTCATAGATTGGTTCAGAGAGTGGTTTAAATACAAAGGAACATTATCATAATGGATGATAATTACATAGGAAATGGCTCGAACAATGCTAATGGATTCAAAATTGACAGATATTTTTTGGACACATGCAATGCATACATCAATTCACATTCAAAATAGAGTAATGCTCAGAAACAAAAATGAAAAAACTCCCTACGTGCTATGGAAAGGAAGACCAACAAATGTGAATCACTTCAGAGTATTTGGAAGCAAATGCTACATCAAAAGAGAATATGGAAGAACAGGAAATTTTGACTCTCGTGTGGAAAAATGAGTACTTGTTGGTTACTCAAGTACAAGGAAAGCTTACAAGTGTTACAATCTGAGGTTGAAAAAAGTTGTGGAAAGAATCAATGTAACAATTGATGAAACAGGTGGACAAGAATTAAAGAAAGAAGAAAATTAATCAATGGAAAAGCTTTACGAAGAAGAGGTAGAAGATGAAGAAGAAGTCTACATCGAACAACCAGAAGGATTTCAGTTGTCAGAGAATGCAGATTACGTGTGAAAATTGAAGAAGGCCTTGTATGGTCTAAAACAGGCTCCTAGAGCATGGTACTCTAGACTGGATAAATGTCTACAATAGGCAGGGTTCAAAAAATGAAGTGCATACAACAACCTCTACATCAAGGTAACTCAAGATAGTATTTTATTAATTGAATTTTATGTTGATGATATTATTTTTGGAAGTAATGATGAAAGGTTAAGCCAGAAATTTGCAAAGGATATGCATAATGAATTTGAAATTTCATTACTCAGAGAACAATCCTTCTTTTTGGGTCATTATATATGTCAAAGCAACCAAGGAATTTTTATTTCTCAAACTAAGCATATCAGAGAAAGGCTAAAGAGGTTCGGAATGGAATATTGCAAACCAGTTGCAAGTTCAACAAAGATGATGATTCAAAGTCTACAGACCAGAGTAATACAGGTCAATGATTGGTAGCTTACTATATGTGACAACATCCAAACCAGATGTAATGAAGGCAGTTGGACAGGTGTCACGATTTCAAGAAACACCGAAGGAATCACATGTTTTAGCAGTGAAGAGGATTTTCAGATATCTCAAAGGAACATAAGAGTTTGGATTATGGTATCCAAAAGGAAAGGATCTATCACTTATTTCCTACACAGATGCAGATTGGGCAGGTTTCATTGATGACCGACAAAGAAATAGTGGAGCATCGTTCAACTTGGATGTGTGTTTAGTATCATGGATAAGCAAGCAACAATCATCAGTATCATTATCTACAACTGAGGCAAAGTATATTGCAACAACAAGATTTTGTACATAGGTTCTATGGATGAAACAAACTATGATAGATATACAAGTTGAGTATGATGATCCCATTCCAATCTATTGTGATAATACAAGCACCATCAGTATCTCAAAGAACTCGGTGATGCACTCCAAGACGAAGCACACTCCAATCAAGTATCACTTTCTATGGGAACAGGTTATAGAGAAGAACATCAGAGTTGAATATATGGGCACAAAAGAACAGGTGGCATACATATTTACAAATATTCTTCCACGGAAAGCCTTTGAGAATCTACGCCAGAGATTCAGAGTAATTTCTACTCCAAAATGAATTATTTTGAATGCTTATCTTATATGTCTTATATTTACACGAGGAAGCACCATAAAGAGGACAATTCAGGTTGGAAGATCTATTTTAGGAAGAGTTCAGTTAGGGGGAGTATCTCCAAGGAAATTTTAGTTAGGGAGAGCAACCCTAGATGGAAATATACCTTTTCCATTGATGACACAGGGGGAGAGATTTATCAAATGCAAAGGTAAATTCTTGAAGAAAGAGCACAGAGGCATGGTTCCAAGGGGAGCGATTTTCACAAGGGGAGCATGAGTGATATGACTTCCGTATTGCATCAGAGTGTTGCCATCAATGACAAAGGGGGAGATTGTTGATTATTTGGGTTGGATTTCAATGATGTCAACCCTTGAAGAAAGTCTAGTAGCACAAAGGTTTGGGTAATGGCCCCAAGTTTGTTTGATGGATAATGGTATGCATTTTGATATATTTGCAGGTAAAACTATTCTATATGGATAGTACATGTCATGGCATTTCTGGTTCTATGTGGAACGTCACATAGCTCCTCACGGTTAGAGAGTTATGGGCATGTGAAATTGGAGAACCCTCATGAGTCATCTAGAAGCCCCAAAAGGTCAAAGTAGTCAAAGTGTTTGCAAAGAGGAAATTATTTAAATAATAAAGTCAAGTGATGAGTGTACTATAAGTCAAAGAGGATGAAAAATAAATTATTTAATGGATAATTTACTAATTATGGAAAGTGGTTAAGTTAAGTGGACAATTGGTTATAAGTGAATTAACCCTAAAATAAGGAAAGTGGGTTAAGATGGTTAAAAGGTAACTCCTTGAGGATGCTACATGAAAGTATAAATAAGAGGCAAGGCTCTCTCATTTAATCACACTTGAAAATCATTGAATATCTATTTTTTTGAAAGGTTATTTGGGTAGATATTATTGATATAGAAAAAATGCAGCAGAAAAAGTGCAACAGGAAAAGTGCGGCAAAAAAAGTGTGGCAGGAAAAGTGTGGTAGAAAAAGTGCGGCATGAAAACTGCAGCAGAAAAAGTGCGGCAGAAAAAGTGCGACAGAAAAATCGCGGCAGAAAAAGTGCGGCAGAAAAATCACGGTAGAAAATGTGCGGCTAAAAAATCACGGTAGAAAAAGTGCGACAGAAAAATCACAACAACAACATGGTTGGGGTCTATTTATGAGAGATATGGAACATCTTGTTTGAGATATGTTTTGTGAGCTAGGGTTTATCTCTTGAGATGGTATTGGATGTTCAGTATTGATGCATATATCAGATTTGTTGAGGGATACAGTTGGTATTTTATTGTTGGTATTTGGCATATGGGTATTGGTCTTTTGGTTGTGATGTGCTGATGAAGTTGTTGGTTTAGCTTGAGCCTACATAACAGTGAGGTTGTGACACATGGTTTGATGTAAGGGTTTATGGAAAGAGTGATGAATTGTTAGATAACTTTTAATGGTTATATTGGTGTATGTCTTTGGCATATGGTTGAGGTACATGTTGGGTACATGGTTGAGACAAGTAGTTGATGAGTTAGAACATACATGAGGTGTGAAGTTGATGCATGATTGGTACATACTTGGGTACATGGTTGAGACAAGTAGTTAATGAGTTGGTACATAAATGAGGTGTATAGTTGATGATGTTGGTACATATTGATGAGTCATAGTTTATGTGTATTTGATGCATGATTGGTACATATTTGGTGCATGGTTGATGCACACATTGATGGTATAGGTTGAGGTACAGGTTGGTGCATGGTTGATGCACTTGTTTATGGTACAGGTTGGGGTACAGGTTGATGTATGGCGCATGGTTGATGCACTTGTTTATGGTACAAGCCGATTACAGATTGAGGTACAGGTTGGTGCATGGTTGATGCACTTGTTTATGGTACAGGTTGATTACAGGTTGGTGCATGGTTGATGCACTTGTTTATGGTACATGTTGATTACATGTTGATTGGTACAGGTTTACAATAATATATCTCATAGTGATAGTATGACAGTGGTTCCATCATTCTACTTCTACGTCAGGGAAGTTGGACGGGGCAAGGACAGGTGGTTGTAGCCACCTTCCGGTTGTAATCGAAGAACATAGGGGGTTGTAGCCTCCTTCTGGTTGTATCCAGAGAATTGGGGAGTTGGAGCTTCCCTCAGGTTGTAGCCTGAGAAACTAGGGGGTTGTAGCCTCCTTCTAGTTGTAGCCAAAGAATTGGGGAGTTGGAGCTTCCTTCAGGTTGTATCCTGAGAAACTAGGGGGTTGGAGCTTCCTTCAAGTTGAAGCTGGAAAAAAAAGGAAGTTGTTACTTCCAATGAATGTAATTCTTAAATACATATAAGAAAAAACATTCTGTGATTTTCTCCCTCTTTGGGTTTCCACGTAAAACACTGGGGTACTGTGTATGTGTGTGATTGCTCATTTCTTCATTGTTTATTTACTCTGTAACTATTGGATGATAATAATGCATTGATATAACACTTGCATTTTATGGTGAAAAATGATTATATTTCTCTATTACTGATTCACCCCCCCTCTCAGTAATCCAACAATTGACTGGCGGGTCTAGTAGGCAGGGTCGACTAGCCCCTACAACACCTAGTTTTAATGAGTTTGTATGTTAAGAAGGTCCATACTATTACAAATATTTTGAAATTGAGGTTTAATATCAGCATACATAAGGTATTCTAAGAGAAAGTGTTTTTTTATCTATTACAAATATTTTGAAGTACAATCAATTGTAGTAGTGAATACTTCATGATAGTACGATGATAAATGGGTCAACATTATGAACAGTGTGCATTAGAGTCTTGGACAGTATGAACAAAGATGGATTCATAATAACACTTAGCAGGTTTGGAAAGATATATGACAGTGGATGAGAGCATGGATTCATAGATTGGTTCAGAGAGTGGTTTAGAGACAAAGTAACATTATCATAATGGATGATAATTACACAGGAAATTGCTCGAACAATGCTAATGGATTCAAAATTGACAGATATTTTTTGGACACGTGCAGTGCATACATCGGTTTACATTCAAAATAGAGTAATGCTCAAAAAAAAAAATGAAAAAACTCCCTACGAGCTATGGAAAGGAAGACCAACAAATGTGAAGCACTTCAGAGTATTTGGAAGCAAATGCTACATCAAAAGAAAAGATGGCAGAACGAGAAATTTTGACTCTCGTGTGGACAAAGGGGTACTTGTTGGTTACTCAAGTACAAGGAAAGCATACAAGTGTTACAATCTAAGGTTAAAAAAAATTGTGGAAAGCATCAATGTAACAATTGATGAAATAGGTGGAAAAGAATTAAAGAAAGAAGAAAATCAATTAATGGAACAACTTTACGAAGAATAAGCAGAAGATGAAGAAGAAGTCTACATCAAACAACCATACGGATTTCAGTTGTCAGAGAATGCAGATTACGTGTGAAAATTGAAGAAGGCCTTGTATGGTCTAAAACGGGCTCCTAGAGCATGGTACTCTAGACTAGATAAATATCTACAACATGCAAGGTTCAGAAAAGGAAGTGCATACAACAACCTCTACATCAAGTAACTCAAGATAGTATTTTATTAATTGAATTTTATGTTGATGATATCATTTTTGGAAGCAATGATGAAAGGTTAAGCCAGAAATTTGCAAAGGATATGCAGAATGAATTTGAAATTTCATTACTTAGAAAACAATCCTTCTTTCTGGGTCTTTATATACGTCAAAGCAACCAATGAATTTTTATTTCTCAAACTAAGTATATCAGAGAAAGGCTAAAGAGGTTCAGAATGAAAGATTGCAAACCACTTACCACTCCTATGCAAACCGGTTGCAAGTTCAACAAAGATGATGATTCAAAGTCTACAAACCAGAGTAATACAAATCAATGATTGGTAGCTTACTATATGTGACAACATCCAAACTAGATGTAATGCGGGCAGTTGGACAGGTGTCACGATTTCAAGCAGCACCAAAGGAATCACATGTCTTAGCAGTGAAGAGGATTTTCAGATATCTCAAAGGAACATAAGAGTTTGGATTATGGTATCCAAACGGAAAGGATCCATCACTTATTGCCTACACAGATGCAGATTGGGTAGGTTTCATGATGACCGAAAAACAACTAGTGTAGCATTGTTCAACTTGGGTGAGTGTTTAGTATAATGGCTAAGCAAGAAACAATCATCAATATCCTTATCTACAGCCGAGGCAGAGTATATTGCAGCAACAGGATGTTATACACAGGTTCTATGGATGAAACAAACTATGACAGATATACAAGTTGAGTATGATGATCCCATTCCAATCTATTGTGATAATACAAGAACCATCAGTATCTCAAAGAACTCGGTGATGCACTCCAAGACGAAGCACACTCCAATCAAGTATCACTTTCTATGGGAACATGTTATAGAGAAGAACATCAGAGTTGAATATGTGGGCACAAAAGAACAAGTGGCATGCATATTTACAAAGTTGCTTCCATGGAAATCCTTTGAGTATCTACGCCAAAGATTTAGAGTAATTTCTACTCCAAAATGAATTCTTTTGAATGCTTATATTATATGTCTTATATTTACATGAGGAAGCACCATAAAGAGGACAATTCAGGTTGGAATATCTATTTTAGGAAGAGTTCATTCAGGGGGAGTATCTCCAAGGACATTTTAGTTAGGGGGAGTAGCCCCGGATGGAAATATACCTTTTCCATTGATGACACAGGGGGAGAGATTTAATAGATGCAAAGGTAAATGCTTGGAGAAAGAGCACAGAGGCATGGTTCCAAGGGGAGCGATGGTCATAGGGGGAGCATAAGTGATATGACTTATGTATTGCATCAGAGTGTTGCCATCAATGACAAAGGGTGAGATTGTTGATTATTTGGGTTGGATTTCAATGATGTCAACCCTTGAAGAAAGTTTGGTAGCACAAAGGTTTGGGTAATGGACCCAAGTTTGTTTGATGGATAATGGTATGTGTTTTTATATATTTGCAGGTAAAACTATTCTAGATGGATAGTACATGTCATGGCATTTTCGGTGCTATGTGGAACGTCACATAGCTCCTCACGGTTAGAGAGTTATAGGCATGTGAAGTTGGAGAACCCTCATGAGTCATATAGAAGCCCCAAAAGGTCAAAATAGTCAAAGTGTTTGCAAAGACAAAATTATTTAAATAATAAAGTGAAGTGATGAGTGTACTATAAGTCAAACAGGATGGAAAATAAATTATTTAAATAATAAAGTTAATGGAGAACTTACTAATTATGGAAAGTGGTTAAGTTAAGTGGACAATTGGTTATAAGTGTGTTAACCCTAAAATAAGGAAAGTGGGTTAAGATGGTTAAAAGGTAACTCCTTGAGGATGCTACATGAAAGTATAAATAAGAGGCAAGGCTCTCTCATTTAATCACACTTGAAAATCATTGAATATCTATTTTTTTGAAAGGTTATTTGAGCAGATATTATTGATATAGAAAAAATGCAGCAGAAAAAGTGCAGCAGGAAAAGTGCAGCAAAAAAAGTGTGGCAGAAAAAGTGTGGTAGAGAAAGTGCGGCAGGAAAACTGCAGCAGAAAAAAGTGAGGCAGAAAAAGTGTGATAGAAAAATTGCAGTAGAAAAAGTGCGGCAAAAAAAGTGCGGAAAAAAAATCACGGCAGAAAAATCACGGAAAAAAAAGTGCGGCAGAAAAATCGCAACAGAAAAACTGCGACAGAAAAATCACGGCAGAAAAAGTGCAACAGAAAAATCGCGACAACAACATGGTTGGGGTCTATTTATGAGAGATATGACACATCTTGTTTGAGGTATGTTTTGTGAGCTAGGGTTTAGCTCTTGAGATGGTATTGGATGTTCAGTATTGCTGCATATATCAGATTTGTTGAGGGATATAGTTGGTATTTTGTTGTTGGTATTTGGCATATGGGTATTGGTCTTTTGGTTGTGATGTGTTGATGAAGTTATTGGTTTAGCTTGAGGCTACATAACAGTGAGGTTGTGACACATGGTTTGATGTAAGGGTTTATGGAAAGAGTGATGAATTGTTAGATAATGTTTAATGGTTATATTGTTGTATGTCTTTGGTATATGGTTGAGGTACATGTTGGGTACATGATTGAGACAAGTAGTTGATGAGTTGGCACATACATGAGGTGTGCAGTTGATGCATGATTAGTACATACTTGGGTACATGGTTGAGACAAGTAGTTAATGAGTTGGTACATAAATGAGGTGTATAGTTGATGATGTTGATGCATCTTGATGAGTCATAGTTTATGTGTATTTGATGCATCATTGGTACATATTTGGTGCATGGTTGATGCACTCGTTGATGGTACAGGTTGAGGTATAGGTTGGTGCATGGTTGATGCGCTTGTTTATGGTACAGGTTGGGGTGCATGTTGATGTATGGTGCATGGTTGATGCACTTGTTTATGGTACATGCCGATTACAGGTTTAGGTACAGGTTGGTGCATGGTTGATGCACTTGTTTATGGTGCAGGTTAATTACAGGTTGGTGCATGGTTGATGCACTTGTTTATGGTATAGGTTGATTACATGTTGATTGGTACAGGTTTACAACAATATATCTCACAGTGATAGTATGACAATGGTTCCATCATTCTACTTCTACGTCAGGGCAGTTGGATGGGGCAAGGATAGGTGGTTGTAGCCACCTTCCGGTTGTAGCCGAAGAACATAGGGGGTTGTAGCATCATTTTGGTTGTAGCCAGAGAATTGGGGAATTGGAGTTTCCCTCAGGTTGTAGCCTCATTCTGGTTGTAGCCAAAGAATTGGGGAGTTGGAGCTTCCTTCAGGTTATATCCTGAGAAACTAGGGGGTTGGAGCCTCCTTCAAGTTGCAGCTGGAAAATAAAGGAAGTTGGTGCTTCCAATGAATGTAATTCTTAAATACATATAAAAAAAAAAATCCGTAATTTTCTCTCGATTTGGGTTTCCACGTAAAACACTGAGGTACTGTGTATGTGTGTGATTGCTCATTTCTTCATTGTTTATTTACTCTGTAACTATTGGATGATAATACTACATTGATATAACACTTGCATTTTATGGTGAAAAATGATTATATTTCTCTATTACTGATTCACCCCCCCTCTCAGTAATCCAACAATTGACTGACGGGTCTAGTAGGCAGGGTCGACTAGCCCCTACAACACCTAGTTTTAATGAGTTTGTATGTTAAGAAGGTCCATACGATTACAAATATTTTGAAATTGAGGTTTAATATCAACATACATAAAGTATTCTAAGATAAAGTGTTTTTTTATCTTTCATCTTAATATCACAAAGATATCAAATTCTTCTTATTATTAAATTACAAATTATTTTAAGTACAAATATTAATATATTTTAAATTTTAAATTCTAGTGTGAAAATGTATAAATACTATTAAAAAAAAATTAAATCCTTTATAATTTTATCTTTATGATTTGTCTTTATTAGAATTTGATTATAATTTTTTTTTTTAATTGTAATTTTGGATTATTTGATTATAATTTTTTTTTAATTGTAATTTTAGATTATTTAAATAGTTTTTTTTCATGTATAAATAAATTCACCACTCTTAAACATCCTTATTGTAATTTATTTTTTAATATTAATAATTAATATATGTAATTTCAAATTCAAAATATTTTTTACTAAATTTTAAATAAAAATATGAATTACCAATTTTATTTCTTAGTTTGATAAAACATTTTACAATAATATTAAATATTAAATTTAATTCATTATTTTTATAACATTCAAATATCAAACATAACACAATTACACCATATCCAAAATATCTAACATCACACCATTACACATGTGGCTTAACTATTTTTATTATAATATTCGATGTGGTTTAATTATGTTTGTCATGGCATGTGAGTTATAATAATAAAATTTATAGCCGTTCCATAAGAAGACAACGATATATCACGTGTTGATGTTTACAATTTTTAGACAAAAAAAAATGGTTGCACGAATAAATCTAAACCAACTTTTGTTAAGATGGTGTATATACAATGTATGAGGAGATCGCTCTTAAATTTAGAATTTGAATATATTAGAAAGACAAATCCTTTGATGATGTCACATA
>ML786590.1:264848-281886 GCA_009831015.1 Picea engelmannii | reverse complement strand
TCTTCAACTTACTTTCCTTTGCCTTTCTCTGCAACACTTTCTCCCTTTTGACTTGAGCTGCTAGGAGACAATCTTTCAGCAGAAAATGGGGTATCTCTTTTGGGGTCCAGGCGAATATTAGATGAGGGCAAGAAAGAATCCTAGTCTCTGTTTATATTTCTGAGTTGATCAACAACTAGTAGCTTCATTAAGGAAAAGTGGAACAAGCTACTCTTAAGTTGGTCAACCCTGGCTTGGACCTTGCTTGTCATCTTTCCTAAGCTTCTATACAGGTAAAAGGTAATTTGAGAGGGTTTTTCCTTGTGAAGTGCATGAGGAGTCTCACATGGTACTAGTATACCCTATCAAACCTACCCTCACAATTAAAATATATTTGTATGACCCTCAACAACTTCTCATAGGGCTCTAGCACATACTCCCTAGGAATGGTGGCTCCTATCTTTTGATTTCTATATTTAGGCTTGAGGAAATCAATGTAAAATACATAATCCAAAGGCATACCTTTAAACCATCTTTCCCCTAGGATTGGGATCACTATAGAAAAAACTATTGTCCCCTATGACATTGGGAAGATTACCCCAACAATTATTGTCTGGAAACCATTAAATTTGAGGGAAAACTCCTCTGTTAGCTATTGGTTATATCCTTGAATTTTCTCACAAAATTGAATCCACCCGGCCTGCTCAAAAGAAACTTTGAACGTAGGGTCTGATTTCACCAAACTAAGGCTCTGTTGCTCATAACACATTCCCTCCTTTGTTCTTATTCTTCTCTTGTGTTGTCATAGCTAAATGGATATCTCTGCAAGATGGATGTGAATCTATGGCAGGCGGAGAAGTGCTCAAAACCTAACAGGTAATTTTGTGCAGTTGAATAAGTGGGCACAAAAGAACAAGCGGCATACATATTTACAAAGCTGCTTCAACGGAAAGCCTTTGAGTATCTACGCTAGAGATTCAGAGTAATTTCTACTCCAAAATGAATTCTTTTGAATGATTATCTTATATGTCTTAGATTTACACGAGGAAGCACCATAAAGTGAACAGTTCAGGTTGGAAGATATGTTTTAGGAAGAGTTGAGTCAGGGGGAGTATCCCCAAGGATAGTTTAGTTAGGGGGAGCAACCCTGGATCGAAAGATACCTTTTTAATTGATGACACAGGGGGAGAGATTTATCAGATGCGAAGGTAAATGCTTGGAGAAAGAGCACAGAGGCATGGTTCCAAGGGGAGCGATGGTCATAGGGGGAGCATGAGTGATTTGACTTAAGTATTGCATCAAAGTGTTGCCATCAATGCCAAAGGGGGAGATTGTTGATTATTTGGGTTGGTTGTATATGATGTCAACCCTTGAAGAAAGTCCGGTAGCAAAAAGGTTTGAGTAATGGACCCAAGTTTGTTTGATGGATAATGGTATGTGTTTTGATATATTTGTAGGTAAAACTATTCTATATGGATAGTACATGTCATGTCATTTTCAGTGGTATGTGGAACGTCACATAACTCCTCACGGTTAGAGAGTTATGGGCATGTGAAGTTGGAGAACCCTCATGAGTCATCTAGAAGCCCCAAAAGGTCAAAGTAGTCAAAGTGTTTGCAAAGAAGAAATTATTTAAATAATAAAGTGAAGTGATGAGTGTACTATAAGTCAAAGAGGATGCAAAAGAAATTATTTAAATAATAAAGTTAATGGAGAACTTACTAATTATGGAAAGTGGTTAAGTTAAGTGGACAAGTGGTTATAAGTGGGGTAACCCTGAAATAAGGAAAGTGGGTTAAGATGGTTAAAAGGTAACCCCTTGAGAATGCTACATGGAAGTATAAATAAGAGGCAAGTCTCTCTCATTTAATCACACTTGAATATCATTGAATATCTATTTTTTTTAAAGGTTATTTGGGAAGGTATTATTGATATAGAAAAATTGCAGCAGGAAAATTGTGGCAGAAAAAGTGTGGCAAGAAAAGTGTGGCAAAAAGTGCAGAAGGAAAAGTGTGGTAGAAAAAGTGCGACAGAAAAATCGTGGCAAAATAGTGGGACAGAAAAATCACGGCAGAAAAAGTGCGGCAGAAAAATCGCGACAGAAAAAGTGCAGCAGAAAAATCGCGACAAAAAAAACTACGGCAGAAAAAGTGCAGCAGAAAAATCACGGCAAAAAAAGTGTGACAGAAAAATCGTGATTGATGAGTTGTGCAGTTGATGCATGATTGGTACATACTTGGGTACATGGTTGAGACAAGTAGTTGATGAGTTGGTACATAAATGAGGTGTATAGCTGATGATGTTGGTACATCTTGATGAGTCATATTTTATGTGTATTTGATGCTTGATTGGTAGATATTTGGTGCATGGTTGATTCACTCGTTGATGGTACAGGTTGAGGTACAGGTTGGTGCATGGTTGATGCACTTGTTTATGGTACAGGTTGGGGTACAGGTTGATGTATGGTGGATGGTTGATGCACTTGTTTATGGTACAGGCCGATTACAGGTTGAGGTACAAGTTGGTGCATGGTTGATGCACTTGTTTATGGTATAGGATGATTACAGGTTGTTTGGTGAAGGTTGGTGCATGGTTGATGCACTTGTTTATGGTACAGGTTGATTACATGTTGATTGGTACAGGTTTACAACAGTATATCTCACAGTGATAGTATGACAGTGGTTCCATCATTCTACTTCTACATCAGGGTGGTTGGACGGGGCAAGGATAGGTGGTTATAGCCACCTTCCGGTTGTAGCTGAAGAACATAGGGGGTTGTAGCCTCCTTCTATTTGTATCCAAAGAATTGGGGAGTTGGAGCTTCCCTTAGGTTGTAGCCTGAGAAATTAGGGGGTTGTAGCCTCCTTTTGGTTATAGCCAGAGAATTGGGGAGTTGGAGCTTCCTTCAGGTTGTATCCTGAGAAACTAGGGGGTTGGAGCCTCGTTCAAGTTGCAGCTAGAAAACAAAGGAAGTTGGTGCTTCCAATGAATGTAATTCTTAAAGACATATAAGAAAAAACATTCCGTAGTTTTCTCTCGCTTTGGGTTTCCACGTAAAACATTGGTGTACTGTGTATGTGTGTGATTGCTCATTTCTTCATTGTTTATTTACTCTGCAACTATTGGATGATAATACTACATTGATATAACAATTGCATTTTATGGTGAAAAATAATTATATTGATCTATTATTGATTCACCCCCCTCTCAATAATCCAACAGTTGACTGGCGGGTCTAGTAGGCAGGGTCGACTAGCCCCTACAACACCTAGTTTTAATGAGTTCGTATGTTAGGAAGGTCCATACTATCACAAATATTTTGAAATTAAGATCTAATGTCAGCATGCATAAGGTATTCTAAGAGAAAGTGTTTTTTACCTTTTACCTTCTTAGTGTCACAAAGATATCAAATTCTTATTATTATTAAATTACAAATTATTTTAAATATAAATATAAATATATTTTAAATTTTAAATTTTAATGTAAAAATATATAAATACTATTTAAAAAATTAAATCCTTTATAATTTTGATCTTTATTGATTTGTCTTTAGAATTTGATTATAATTTTTTTTTTAATTGTAATTTTGGATTATTTTTATTGATTTGTCTTTAGAATTTGATTATAATTTTTTTTTTAATTGTAATTTTGGATTATTTGAATAGTTGTTTTTCATGTATAAATAAATTCACCCCTCTTAAATATCCTTATTGTAATTTAATTTATTAATATTAATAATTAATATATGTAATTTTATATTCAAAATATTTTTTACTAAATTTTAAATAAAAATATGAATTACCAATTTTATTTTATTTCTTAGTTTGATAAAACATTTTTCAATAATATTAAATATTAAATTTAATTCATTATTTTTATAACATTTAAATATCAAACATAACACAATTACACCATATTCAAAATATCAAACATAACACCATTACACCATATTCAAAATATATTCTTTATAGATATGTCAATACACATGTGGCTTAACTATTATTATTATAATATTCGATGTGGTTTAATTATGTTTGTCATGGCATGTGAGTTATTATAATAAAATTTATAGTCGTTCCATAAGAAGACAACGATATATCACGTGTTGATGTCACGAATGAATCTAAACCAACTTTTGTTAAGATGGTGTATATACAATGTATGAGGAGATCTCTCTTAAATTTAGAATTTGAATATATTAGAAAGATAAATCCTTTGATGATGTCACATATTACTTTGTGTGTTTATCTCATACTCCACCCAAATAAGAATTTCATCATTTTTTACTACATATAAGATTATGGGAAAAATGACTTTTTAAGTAAATTTTCCCCTTTTAAGTAAATTTGGTTACAATTCATATTTCAATAAAAAAAAAAAAAATTGTAATTGGTGGAATCAACAATTAGTTGGGCACGTACTCATGTGACATGGAGTTGTGTTTTCTGACTACTACTGTTATAACCTTTTGGTGTTCCCATAATGCCCCATACGCAACATACAAGATAAGTTGGAGTTTCGAACCAGCGACTTCACATAATAGAGTTCCTTAATAGTACACTTCATCATCGACTGCCCTACACCCCGAGGGATATATCTCAATAAATTGGAGTCAGAATGTAGAATTTCTCTATCTACACATGAACTTTAGAAATTTAAGAAGATATTGAGATTTTTTTAAAATTTTAGAAAATAATACAACCTAAAGAAGTAAGGGATCATCACCTTTACTAAAGTCTATGTGGAGTAACTTCTTAAAGGTTTACATATTACATCACCATGATTGTAACATCCCCATTTTCAAACCCCGAACTAGTGATACATATATTGTAGATGTCATATGTGGTCGAGAGCCAAGTGATATATATTGTAAATATAACATATGGCCGAGAGCCAAAGCGATGTAATATGTAAATGATGTAAATTGAATATAATGAATAAAATGCATTTCTAGCTGCAGATGGACACGTATGGAGATTTCAAGGCTAAGTATCCACAAGAGAGGGTAGGGGTCCAAGGGGGAGAGTTACCCATATCTATTAAACCAAAACCCATTTCCTATTTTTCTCTAAATTATCCTTGCCATGAACCTTCCATTAGTTGTTGAGTGTTCTAGAGCCCAATCATTGAATTCATGTAATAGGGTTGGTGTGACAGTCACTTCCCATAATTATTGAGAGCATGGGGGATGAGTACAATCATCTTGGCGAAGAGTGAAATTCAAGCAAGCAAGAGAAAGAGAGAAAATTTGTGTGGGTAGGAGACCAATTTTTTACACATTCACTTTTTTTGCATAGAGAGTTGTTTTTACATGGAGTTTTCTGGCCAACAATGGAGTTTTGAGTGTGAGAGCTTGTAGAAAACTATTGTGGACATGTTTGGTTGTTGTTTGGAGCTGTAATTTCATGGAGAAATAGGTTGTGTGCATGGGAGTGACGAGTTGTTCAACATTCGTCCAAGAGGCATGTGTTTTGGCTACTAGGCGAATTTGTGTTGCAACTCTAGAATTCGTGAAGTCCCATCAAGTATAATTCTTGTCCAACCTGTGATGGAAGCCCTGGAGGGGAGTGGAAAGGCCTGAGGGACTGTGAGTAGTGAAGGGGGATTCTATCCCTTGGGTTGTGCAGGTTCAGGGGAAGTTTGTTGGTGGACTTGAATTAGCTGAGAGTTTAATTGCTAAAAGGGGGACATTAGCCAACCTTAGAGACCTCTATCTCTTATGGATTCATAGCCCCATCTCAGGGGTGTCTTTCTATAGAGAACTAGAAAAAAAAGGCTACGGTTGGGAAGAACGTTTGTCTCCTGTAGCAGGTTGCACAATGTAATATCCCTCGACCGAACCCAAATGTAAATATAATCCAAGTATATTTAAGCTAGTGAGTTGTTTAGACATCATTTTTGTAATATACGTTTCATGGCATGGTGCGCACATACACTGCGCAGTAAAGGGATGTAATGTGCACATTTCTGAATACCGCACGCAGTAACTAAGGTGCGCACAACCTTAAAGACAGAGGATATAACGCACAGTAACTAAGTGTGCGCAATATTAAGGTCATCGAACCTTTGTGTATATAATATGCATTATAGGCCGATGAGCCAGTATTATAAGCCAGAATGCTTATGTCTTGGAATTAGGCCAGCGTGCCTAGATGTTAAAGGCTAGAGCGCCTACTTTGTACATGACTCATGATTAATATAAAATACATCACTGCGCGCAAACCAACCACGATAAAAAAGATGGGGGACTGAACTTCACCAGTTAGGGAAAGGGAGGGCCAAAAGTCAAGGGAATATTATATTAATATTCCCTAAAACATAAAGTATGGATAATTAGTTTATCCTAAGTTCTAAAGTTGGGGACAAGTGGACAAAAGTAACTTCCGATATGACAAGTGTCAAGTTGGGGACATGTATTCATATCGTGGGGAAACTTAGCTCAGAGGGGGATGTTTTCTCACAGATACCTTACGAACAGGGAAGAGGGGGGACCATCAGGCTGACCATCATTTTTGACAAAGAGCTCACCGTGATTCCAAAACACACGTAGTTATCCAGTCAATGACTCCATGACCATTTTACTCATACATTCTGTTATCCTTGAGACAGCCATTTCACCTTTCCGAAGCCTATTTTCCCCATCCTTTTTGGTTGGTGTACTTGGTTATCCTGGAGCGGAATTGAAGAAGTGGGTTGTCAGGCCCGTGAGAATTTCTCTGAGCAAGAGAATTGTTGGGGATTGATTTTTGTAGGTGCTAAACTCCAACTACAACGCTTTGAGACTTCCGGTCTGGCTTGTTGCTGAAGCCCTGGAAGGGAAGTGGGGCAGCCGAGGGACTGTTGAGTAGAGAAGGGGCACACTTCCTTGGGTGGGACAGGCATCTGGGGAATGAGAGGATGTAGGCTATTAGTTGAGTGAGCACCTGAGATGGAGTCTTTCCTGTTTTCCATGAGCCTTAGCCTGGATAGGAATTCCTTTACCCTGGGTGGAGTTCAGTCCCAGCTCGGGGGTGATTCACTGTTGAGAGTGACGAACAATGTAGTCTATGGTTGGAAGGTTAGTGGACAGTCTGTAAGCAGTTGGTGACAATATTTCTAAGATAAGTACCAATTGTATGATATATGGATATGTTGTTTTGTCATTTACATGTCTATGTTACGATTTTATCATATATGTGATTATGATTGCTTATGTGCTTATGGGTAATTTCCTATAAATGATGCATGTCGGTAAATACTATTATTTTAATATAAAAGTCGTATGTTACAGAAAGTAATCGTTTGTTTATGTCTAGATGTAAAGCTTCTGCGAGGATGCTGTATGTATATGTTTTAGTTGCATGCAGTCTAAAGAGTAAATTTAGGTGGCATTGCTTAGTTGACTACTAGGTATGCCACTGTATGTTCTGCAGTATGGGAACGAAAGTGTTCCCTAGAGTAGAATGGCCCGGCCTGATGGCTAGGAATGTTACCGACTGGCATCAGAGCATGAGTGGTTTCTCTGGAGTGGTGTACCCGGCCTCAGGTTGGTTGGGGGGGATTGTTACACACATTTTATAATATAAGTTCTATTATTTAATGTGTTTATACATGTATGATGTTGATATAGTTGTTGTGCAATTTACTCTTAATTATATTGGGACATTATTGCTTGCTATGAGAAGAATGATGCATTTCAATCCCTGTCTATATGGTGAGATGTTGTTGTATGTTATTAAGTTATTCTATGTACAATTAAGCAATTGCATTTATGTTTTTAAGTAGCATAGACAGTTGCAAGAGTATGAATGTCATGTTGTGTGGTTATTTCCATATTTTGATTTAGTATTAGAAATATTAGCGAGTCATTTTAGTAGTGGCGTGACCCAGCTGGGGGATGGGCACGTTACAAAATGGTATTAGCTTGGTCAGATATCCTTGAAGTATTTTCTCCCAACAACAACCTTTTGAAGACTGAGAAAAAATCATTATAAACTTTCTAAAAATATAGAGGGGTCTTATGTATCCATAGTGACTAATACCAGAAGGTAACTGGATATATTTCATGATTCACCCTCTTTCTTATGGTCAAGTTTGGAAATTGACAACAATACACAATAGAAAATATCAGATAAGAAGCCATAAACAATTTTTTGTCCTTATTATAGTGTTATAAATGGGATGTGATTTTGATAGAAATCAGTTTTCCCCAGTCAAAGATAGCCTTTTATTTCACTGTAAAATATAAAATATATAAAATCATGCGAGAGATAGTAGTAGTACTTTCTTGACCTGTCAACCTGGTAAACATTCATGCAATTTCTCGATAGGGGATTTTAAAAGACTCAACCTGGATCATGTTTATGTCTTCTAGAATAGATGCAGGATTCTCCAAATATTCAAGAAGGAGGTCAAGCCCATTGTTATGTTTCTTTAAAAAATATCTGCAGTCTTCTCCTTTGAAAGTAAGAATCGGCTTTGGGATCTTCAACATCTTGTGAAAAACTTGCAGTGAAAGGGAAATCGGAGAATGATCTCAGAGTCGTATAATTCTCTAGCTTGGCACGTACTTGTCCACACACCATGCAACAAGTTATTTACACTCAAAAACCTTAGGAACACACCCAAAGTGAGTGAATACAGATGCCTAAATTACGTATTTCTATGTAGGAGGAGAGTAATAATATGACTATGCTCTTGACCATTGAAAGTCCTGGTCTTCACCACCAAATATATTTAAAGTATCACTACAAAACTGTTTTCTAGCTAATGCTGCCATAGGTTGACAGGAGTATTTCTTCAGCTGGATAACAACTTCAAAGAAATATTTTAGGAGAGATGATGACAATTTAATCCCTTGGAAAATGGAGATTCAATGCAATTTAATGAGTAATTCGTCAAACCTTTCACCATTAATGATGATATTTTAAGAGCCTGCACAAAAGTTGTTATCATTAAACAACACTTAATTCATATTGGGAAAAACAATAGAATCGTGGGGACTGATGAGAGCAAGTTTAAATATGGATATTTTCATAAACATGCCAACCTGGGAACCCACGAACCTGTGATTATGGATGATCAAAAATATGTTAAGTGTAGAAAGGAGATCGGTCGGACTTGCATGAAAAAGGAATGAAATACTTAGGGCTCAGCACTCGCGACAAATATGATGGTCAAAATGTAGATCACGGAAATTTGGATGCAAAGTGGAGATCACAGAACTTGGAGGATGAGGGCTCAAACCCACGAACCTAGGAAGTTGAAAAAAACGGCTAAGTGTAGTGTAGCAACGGACTTAATATATGGGAAAGTGGATGGAGAAGAAGGTCCACCAACCCACCATCCTGCGAACCCACCAATTACTGAAATATGACCAAGTATGGTAACTAGAAAGGGAGAGAAGAAAGGATAAAAGAAAGATGGAAACAAGGGGAGGTGTAGAAGAGGGAAGAGAAATGGAAAAAAGAAGTTGGGAAGGTAGAATGGGGAAGGAAAACCTAGAAATGGGAAATGATATCAACACTCATTTCCATAACCGATTGTTTTATTGCTATTGTAAATCTTTTTTTTATTTTCTTTTATCTTTTCTTTTACTTTCTTTTATTATTTCTTATTTTTCTTTATTTTCTTTATTTTTGACTCAACATATGCCACCCTTAAATGTTTTCAAACTAGTCGAATCCTATCAGCGCCCCTGAAGAGGTTTTGACAAACAAGTGTTGTGGTTGTTACGTGTTATACTTTTTCAGCCGGGCCCCGTTGACTAGTTTTTGGAAGGGGTTCCCCTAAAATGTCCTTAATCGAACTACTCCAGATGGTTGGATGTCCTCGACCACGTAAGGACCCAACCAAGAAACTTCTAATTTTCGTGGTATTCCCTTTATCCAATTGTCATACAATAATACCAAGTCTCATGTGTTAATGTATCTTTTTTTTATTTGTTGGTCATGTCAGGCCTTTTGTTGATTCTTTTGAGCTTCTTGATGTTGTTTTGATAGCATCCTTTATTCGTCTAGTTTGTTAACTTGATAAAATAATTATCTCATATTTATGATATGGTTGAATTCTAGGATGGATGTTACGCTTCCTGCATTTGCATGGAAGTGTAATGGGATTACAACTTCCTGAGCATAAACAATTTTGAATGGTGTTTGACCAGTCGATCTTTTGTATGTGGTCTTGTATGCCCATATTAGTGTTGTAACCTTTTCATCCTAATCGTCCCTGTCAAGTCCAAGATTTTTTGTTAAGCCCCTATGAAGTGTTTTGTTAAAGGACTTGATAGCACCATTGGCTTGTGGATGATAGGACGTCATTTTCATATGGTCGATAATGAAATTTTTAAGTAGAATCTCAATTGTGCCATTGAAAAAATGTGTTCCCTGATAATTGGCTAACATTAAGGTGTTAACACTGAGTAAATTGTTTTGGCTGAGGAAATAACCTACAAAGGTAACCATAAACCTCTTTAGAGCTGGGCACTAGCCTACTCAGTTTTGAGAGGGATCTATCTTTTCACTGTCTCTGATAGATGGTTTTTCTTGATAAAATAATGGCTAGGGTTTAAAGTTTTGAGTGGATTTAATACATTTTTGTTGGCAAGGAGGAGAAGGATGCTTTTTCGGCTATGGAGTCAAATCTTGAAAACAAATGAAACCAATGTCTGGTAGATAGAACCTCTTAGAGGAACAAAGGCTAAATTAGGTGGATGAAACCTTCAGTTTTGAATTTGTTGTAGGGGGTGAAAGAGGAAAAAGGCAACACATAACAAAATCAGAGCACCATATAGATGAATTCTGACCTAGTTAGGAAGAAAAGACAGAGTTTAAATTCTTTGAGTCTATAACACCATTTAGATGAATTATACACTCTTAAATATCAATTTAAACAGATGAAAAATGAGATGAAAGTAGGGACACAAGAGATACGTACAAAATATAAGAAAAACACTGTCAACTCATCACCATTAGAATATTTTTCATGAAGGTTCCAGACTTCTGCATTTTCATTTCATTCAGATTCAAAAATTTACAATGAAGAAAATAAATACTATAGTTATGCCAACTCACCCTTTTACATCACAAAAAAAAAAATATATATATATATATAAGAACCTATTTCCTAAACTAGGCTACTAGGATTCGAGCTCTAGTTGACTGCAATAGTGGATCTAGTTACATTGGAAGAGAATAAATCCAAAATGACTTTACTAAAAATTGTAAGCCCGTTTTGACCATATTTAATGCAAACCAAAATGTATCTTATACAATCAAATATCTAAGAAAAATTTGATTCTGATGTATGGATGAATCATCAGGTGCATCTGGAGACCCCTTCGAGACAATTGGTGTGATGTTAGGTAGCACTGTCACCTGTGCATAGCAGACTGGACCTAGTGCTACACAAATGCTACCTACAACGTTTGCATAACACGCTTGGTGTAATATCCCCCGATAGTGCCCCAGTTATATTATGAATTGTAATCATGTTTATGAACTGTAAATTATGTATTGTAGGTTGGTGAGCTGGGTATTGATAAGTTGGTAGGATTATATGTTTATTAGGCTGGAGAGCCTAAGTGTTAAATTCCAGGGGCCTGTTTTTGTATATGTAATATGTAGAACATTAATAAAAATATAAACATCATTGTGTGCAGACTGACCATGAAGAAAGAGTGATGGGGGACTAAGATTCCATAAGGTGGGTAAGGGAAAAAGGGGCTGAAAGGTTGGAAAGAGGGCCTAATATTAGGGGCTTAAGTCCTTGAGAATAATAATTAATTATTATTCCAAAATCTATGTGAAATGTAGGTTTTTATCCTAAGTTCCTGGAAATGGGAAACGTGAGAAAAAGGGAACGCATGATGATGGAGCACATGCATCCTCATGGGAGACATGTGTCGGCCCAAACACATGCAATTTAACCTGAGAATTGAGCCCTGATGGGGGTTCGTTCCCCATTCTGTTGTCCGTTGTCTGACCCGAGAGATCTGTGCGTCTGAGTTCTATAAGCCTCATGTAGCTCTGAAATGCGAAGCTTGTGATGTATTCTTGAGAAGACGATACACGCTCTGTCTGAACCATCGATTATGTGTTCGACCTATGCATGAATTACTTGTCACACATCCTACAAATGGGTGTTATCCGAACCATGATATGTTTTAGTGGCCTGTTGTCGTTTCTTGTTTCCACGCCCCATTTTCATGTTGTTGTTGTCACCCGTGAGTTAGCCAAAATATGTCGGTGTTTCTATTATCCTGAACTTGCGGGAATTCAATTGAAAACCGGTTGAAGAACCAGTTGTCAGATCATGGTAGAAGAGACATGTTTTCATGCCTGTGAGCAGCTCTCTCCAGGTGAGGGAGTTTGTTGGGAAGTGGTTGTCTTCCAGAGAGTGTCCAACACCAGCTACAGAGCTATGAGACTTCCTAATCTGGCCTGTTGTCAAGGCCTAGAGAGGGAGGTGAAGCACTGATGGACTATGCTTGTGAAGGTGTATACTCCCGGGTGGAACATGCATGTGGGGAATGAGAGTCCGTGAGTAGTGGGCATAAGAAGGCTCCTGGGGAGAATCCTTCCGGTTGCTCTGTGTAGTTTTCCTGTAACCTTAGCCTAGTCTAGGAATCCCTTACCTTGGGTGGATCTTAGTCCCAAGTCCGGGGTGACCCACTGTTGAGCATGATGAGTAGCGTGGTCTAAGGCTGGGAGGTTCGTGGAAGATCTGCACATGGTTGGTGGGTTAATATAGTTCCAAAGATAAGTATATGCATTTGTTTAATTGCAATTAAAATGAATGAATGTGACGCTTGCAATATTATCATGTATTCCATTGCGATGATATTTACTGTTGATTCCATTAATTATGTATGTTAGTAGTAATTATAAGTTTACTCTGTTAATTCATTTAACTTCATTTAAATGCATACTACATAAGTATGAGAATGTTTCCACGTAGTAGCGTTGCCCGACAAGTGGAGTGATGGTTGGGGATGTTACAATATGGTATCAGAGCCATGTTCTCAACACTGAGCCTGGATGGGTAGGATAAGTGGTCTTTGGACCCAAGGTTTCAAGTGGAAATGGTGTTCGGAGGAACCAATTTTGAATCTTAGATTGTTTCTGAGTGCCAAGGGGTTACATTGGTCATGCACGAAGCTCAGGAGAAATAGCGGAAGAATAAAACCACAGCTGGTGTGGTATTTAACCAGAGAGAGAGAGAGAGAACTCAACACTTGGGGCGTTGGAGCCGTAGGATCTATTCAGAAAGAAGGGAAAAACCTTTATGACCATTAGATCCAGAGAAGGTGTCGAGAGGATATCCGAGAATCCTTTCAGGAGTTCATTTGTCAGGAAAAGTGGGGTGCATTGAGACACAAACCCCCAAAACCCGAAACTTCTAAGTCCTGAGAATATCTACATCGTAGATCTGGGAAAAATATCTCGACCCTTGGATCAAGCAGAAGAGAAGGGAGTAATTTCAGGAGTTTGGTTGTCGGGAGAAGTGAGATGTGCTGATGCACAAACTCCCGAAGCCCAAAATCGTGAAATCCTGAAGAGATGAAGTAGTGTGTCAGGTTGACGTCACTTGGATGGATGTGGACCCATGGGATATGTGCCACATGCCAGTGTACCCGGAAAAGTAGACGTAGTGGGGGCCGGATGACGTCACCTGAGGTAACGTGGACCTTCTTAAGTACACCACGTGTCACTACCATAGTGGGTAACAACTGTGTTGTGGGCCCGATGGCTAGAAAGGTCAAAAGTTTGGAAGTCGACAGTTGGAGAGGGAAGCAAGTGTGAGAGCCTCTAGGATCGAAACCCGAAACCCTGAATTTTTAATTAGAGAGCCTTGAGATCTAAACGCTTGGTCACGAACCATGGTCGCGTGGGTTTGGAAACTGAGAGAAAAAGGGCTAAGGCCTGAGTGCACTATAGAGTCGAGCAGAGCTCGAAAAATTCATGGAAACTGAACATTTTCTTGAATCAAATTGTTTATGAATGTTGTGGGATTTGTTAGTGAAATGACTTGAGAAATTCTGGTTGTCTGCACGTCGTGTATGCAGAAGTTTAATGAGTGTCAAAACTATTTAGAGTTGCCACAGAGGGCAAAGAAATGGGGAAAGAACATAATGCTTCCAGTTCAGAGAACAAAGCTAAAGGGATGGATGTTCATTTTGGAGTTGAAGGATCAAACTCCAATAGCCATGGAGAAGAGATATATAAGGAAGGAAACATAAGAAATATCATTGAATGATTGCAAAAAGATGCCCAAACTCATCAAGCAGATAACAGAAAGCTCATAAAAGCTCAGGAAAAACAAGGAGAATTCAACATAAAGTTGTTAAAGAGTTTGGAGAGAATAGAAAACAAGTTGGATAAGGAGAGTGACTCAAGAAGAACTGGGAGTCACCAGAATTCTTAGGGAAGAAGGTCAAGGAGTGTGGGTAGACACCATCATCACTCCCAAGGTCGCTCTAAGAGAAAGACACACAGTAGTTCAAGCCCATATCCTACCAGAAAGCACAGGAGATATGGAGTGGATGAATTGAAGGGAGAGATGAAAAATATTAAGCCTCCTACATTTGATGAAGAACATCATAAGGAGGAAGATGCCAAAACATGGTTGCTTGGTATGAGGAAATACTTACAACTACAAAATTATTCCTCTCATGTGGAAGGAAAAATTGTGATATATCAACTGAAAGGAAAAGCATCCATGTGGTGGGATCAACTTGTGCAGGTGCAACACATTAGAGAGAAAGATATCAATTGGAAAGAATTCAAGAAATATTTCGAGAAGAAGTATTTGACTAAGAGATATTATGACAGAAAGATGAAGGATTTCTTTGAACTCAAGCTAGTCAACATGACCATAGATGAGTATGAATGTAGGTTTTTGGAATTGCTGAAGTATGTTCCGTTCATCAAAGAAGAAACTGTCAAGATTCAAAGGTATCTGAGTGGACTACCACCTTCCATCGGTGACAAGATCCAGTATGATGACCCTAAGACCATGGAAGAAACGATAAGAAGAGAGAAATGTTTATATGAGCAGCAAAGAGAAAATCCTACCTTTCGGAAGGCTTAGGACGACTAGAGGAAGTTCAAGAAAGAACAGAGGCATAAGGGAAACAAACCTCCCTTTTTCAGAACTAGTCCTCAAGGAAAACCATCGTTTAGAGAGACAAGAATGGTTAAACAGAGGCCAAGATAGATGCCCATCTAGTGTTGGGGATATCAGGGAAACCATAATTAAATATATTTTCCCCACAAAAATGGAAAAGTTAGAGTTGTCCATAATGTTCAGCAAGCTGAAACGGAGGAGGACATGGGCAGTAGGATGTCGAGGATATATGCAGCCCTGGACAACAAGCAAGCTGAATTTTAGTCACACATGATTGAAGTAGAAGGTATGATCAACAAACAACCATTTACTATTTTAATTGATTCAAGGGCTAGCCATAGTTATGTATATCCTAGAGTGGTGGAAAGTTTGCATTTTTCGATAAGCAAACAAGAAAAGTATTGGTTAGTGAAGTTGGCTACAAGAACCAAGATAAAAGTCACTGAGTTAGTTAAGTCTCGTCTAATGGATATGAAGGGACTGAGCACAAAGGTTGAATTGAATGTTCTACCTTTAGGGTCTTATGACTGTCTAATTGGGATGGATTGGTTGTAACAACACCATGCCATATTGGACTATCGTAACAAGGCATTCACTTGCCTAGATGAGGAAGGGAATCAAAAAATAGTCCAAGGATTTCCTAGAGCTATTGCTATCAGAGAAATCTCAACAATGCAGCTGAAGAAGTGCTACAGGAAAGGTTGTCAATTATTTGCATCCCAAGAGGAGGAAACACCTAAGGATAAGGTTTCAATTATTGGATATCATGCAGTACTAAAGGAGTTTGGATATGTATTCCAGGATATACCAGGATTACCCCCAAAGAGAGATATTGATTTCTCTATAAATTTGATGCATGGACCAGCTCCAGTGTCGAAATCTCTTTACGTAATGAGTACGCCAGAGTTGAAAGAGTTGCAATTGCATCTTGAAGAGCTTCTGAAGAAGGGGTATATATGCCCAATTGTGTCACCTTGGGTTGGCTCGGTCCTTGTTGGGCTCTGGATTTGATACATTTTATTGTAGATTCTTGGCTTCTTTCATGATTGGGTTGCTAAGGTTTTCATACTTATGAAGTCTTCTTCTTATGGATTCTTGCAAAACCTTACTCATATGCTATGGCATTCTGTTGATATCATTGCAAACACTATTACAAGAAAATGCATCCATTTTTCTATCACTACTACCTTCAAACATCAGGCACTTCCAGCCGTGTGTACAAGCTACAAAACAGAGGTGTTCCAAATCTTATTAATGGTATCACTCATTATGGAAGTTTATAGAAATCAAGATAATGATGAAGGATTTGTGCATTGGTTAAGCTATTTGTTTTCCTGGGTTCTGGACGTAGCCATCAAGAGTTTAAATGTTGAGCGCCATTCCTGGGATATTTGTCTCTTTAACATAATGTTGATACTAAACAGAACTTACCAGTACCAGGTACCAGCTCGCACCCAATGAAGATATCAACGAAGCTGCTAAATTTACCCAGCTCTTAGAAGGTTTGGAAGGTTTGATAGGGAAATTGATATTGAAGTTCCCAATGATGGATTTGGGATATGACGAGAATTGCAAGAAGGTGGTAGACAAATTTGTGAAGGCATACAACCAAATTGATATTCTGGTAAATAATGCAGATGAACAACATCCAGTCCCAAGCGTTGAGGATTTGAACCAGAGCAGCTAGAGCGTGTGTTTAGAACGAATATATTTTCAATGTTCTTTTTGGTCCGTCACGCTCTGAAGCACATGAAAGAAGGGAGAAACATCATCAACTCAACTTCTATGAATGATTATAAAGGGAATGCCACTCTCTTGGATTATTCATCAACCAAGGGAGCAATTGTCACCTTCACCAGAAGCTTGGCTTTGCAGCTAGTGAAACGGGGAATACACGTTAATGGCGTTGCACCAGGTCCAATCTGGACTCCTTTAATACCAGCATCAGCGACTT
>ML786590.1:244545-257676 GCA_009831015.1 Picea engelmannii | reverse complement strand
GTGCAGCTTGCAAAACAGAGGTTGCAGCCTCATTATGAGTTGGTGCTCATATGTATGATATTGTAAAGAATGTAACTATTACTTATCATATAAAGAAAAAGAGGTTTTTACCCTGTATGGGTTTCCTCAAGAAATATTTGTCTTTGTGTTTCTCATATGTGTGACTGATGCTGAATTTGCCATGGTTTATTTCCCTGCATTATTGTGATTATCATTTAGTGTCTCAGCAAAGAGTTTAAAAGAAGCATAAATTGTTTAAGCACGGTAACAACTGATTCACCCCCCCCCCCTCTCAGTTGTTCAAAAGAATAAATCAACAAGACTGCCTTTAGAACAAGGTATGATCATTACGAGTTCACAGTGGTTTCGTTTGGGTTGTCGAACGCACCCATTGTTTTTATGTGTCTAATGAATAGTGTATTCAGGGACTATCTAGACAAGTTTGTCATAGTCTTCCTGGATGACATTCTGGTGTATTCCAAGTTGGAGGAATACCATGAACAACATCTGAGGATGGTGTTGCAGGTGCTAAGAGAGCACCAACTGTATGCCAATTTGATCTAGTGCTCGTTTTATCAGGAGAAGATCCATTACTTGGGTCATATTATCTTAAAGGATGGGATAGTTGTATATCCTAAGAAGATTGAGGCCATTAGAGGATGGTCAACACCAAATAAAGTGATAAAAGTTAGATCCTTCATGGTATTAGCTGGTTATTATCGAAGGTTTATCACAGGGTTCTCGAGGATAGCTCACCCTATCACTTCCTTGCAAAGGAAGGATAAGAAGTTTTAGTGGACAGAGAATTGTGAGAAAATATTTCAGCAATTGAAGCAACTATTAACCAATGCTCCAATCTTGAGGATTGCAGATCCAAACGAATATTTCATGGTATGCATTGATGCGTGCAAAGAAGGACTGGGAGGAGTCCTCAGTCAGAATGGATTCGTAATTTGTTATGAATCCAGAAAGTTGAAAGAGGATGAAAGGAACTATTCCACTCATGATTTTGAGTTGGCATCCATAGTACATGCTCTAAATAAGTGGAGGCATTACCTCATGGGAAAGAGGTTTGAACTAAGAACAGACCATAATGGTCTGAAGTATCTGTTTGATCAACCAACCTTGAATGCTAGGCATAGTAGGTGGTTGGAATTTCTGTGTGAGTGTGATTTTGATATCAAGCATATCAAAGGGAAGGAGAATAAAGTGGATGATGCACTCAACAGGAGAGTACACAAGTTACATGCTACAACCATTAGCACGTACCGAACTGATATAAAGGGAAGAATTTTGGAAGCTACAAATGCAGATTTGCAGTACTTGGAGTTGGTAGCAAAGCTACAATAAGTTGAGATGCCACGAAAAGTGGAGATATATAAACAAGAAACTGATGGAATACTTATGTATACAAACACAATTTATGTAACTAATGTCTAAGACTTGAAACCTATGATTTTTCATGAAATGCATAATGTGCCTTATGCAGGGCACCCTGGATATCAGAAAACTGTGGCAGCAGTCAAGAGCCATTACTTTTGGCTAGGTATGAAGAAAGAGATTGTTGGATACATCGCCATATGTATGGAGTGCCAGAAGGTTAAAGCTGAGAATAGGCACCCAACAGGGTTGTTGCAACCTTTACCTATTCCTGAGTGGAAGTGGGAAGTGGTGACAATGGACTTCATCATAGGATTGCCTAGAACAAGAAAGTAGCATGATTCAATTATGGTGGTGGTGGAAAAGCTTACGAAAGCTTCCCATTTCATTCCATTAAATACTACTCACAAGGTAGCGGATTTTGCTGACATCTTTTTGAAGGAAATAGCATGATTTCACGGAATTCCTAAGACAATTGTGTTTGACAGAGACCCGAAATTTACCTCAAATTTTTGGAAGGGGTTGTTCAAAGGATTCAGAATGAATCTAAACTTTAGCACAACTTATCATCCCGAGTTTGATGGAAAGACAGAGAGGGTGAACATAGTAATATAAGACATACTGAGGATGTATGTGATGGACAAACCATCGAAATGGGAAGACTACCTGCATTTGGTAGAATTTGCCTACAACAATGGGTGTCAAGAATTGTTGAGTATGAGCCCATTTGAAGCACTTTATGGAAGAAAGTGCAATACTCCAGTAATATGGGATAATACAACTAACATGGCAGTAGTTGGGCCAGAGTTTCTCAAGGAAATGGAAGAACAAATGCTAAAAATTAAGCAAAATTTAAAGGCTTCCCAAGACAGGAAGAAAAGTTATGCTGACAAGAACATAATCCACAGAGAGTTTAAAGTGAGTGATCATGTTTTTTCTGAAAGTAAAATTCAATAGAAGTTCCCTAAAGCTAGGAAACTGCACCAAGTTGGCAGCTAGATTTTGTGGGCCATTCGAAATCCTAGAAAGGATTGGGCCAGTTGCATATATTCTTGCATTACCTGCATCCATGACTGTACATAATGTGTTTCATGTTTCATTGCTTAAGAAATATATACTTGATGCTAATCATGTAATTGATTGGAATGTGATTCAGGTGGAACAAGAAGGTGTCTTGCAAGTACATCCTGTGCACATATTGGACCGAAAAAACAAACAGGTCAGGAATCAAGCCATAGGGATTGTAAAGGTCTAGTGGACCTGGTACGGTCCTGAGGATGTGACATGGGAGCATGAGGATACTATGCGAGCAGAATACCCACATCATTTTGAAAATTTTGAAAATCTTGTTGATGTTGTGTAAAGAGTTGCACTGAGGATAATGAAAAAATAAGGGAAGGGGATTGTAATATCCCCTGGTAGTGCCCCAGTTATATTATGAATTGTAATCATGTTTGTGAATTGTAAATCATGTATTGTAGGTTGGTGAGCCGAGTATTGATAAGCTGGTAGGCTTATATGTTTATTAGGCTAGAGAGACTAAGTGTTAAAGGTCAAGGGCCTATTTTTGTATATGTAATATGCAGAACATTAATAAAAATATAAACATCGCTGCGTGCAGACCGACCACAAAGAAAGAGTGATGGGGGACTAAGCTTCCACAAGGTGGGTAAGGGAAAAAGGGGATGAAAAGTTAGAAAGAGGGGATACGCTTAGGGGCTTAAGTCCTTGAGAATAATAATTTATTATTATTCCAAAAGCTATGTGAAATGTAGGTTTTTATCCTAAGTTCTTGGAAAGGGGAAACATGAGAAAAAGGGAATGCATGCTGATGCAGCACATGCAGCCTCATGGGAGACATGTGTCGGCCCAATCACATGCAATTTAACCTAAGAATTGAGCCATGATGGGGGTTCGTTCCCCATTCTGTCGTCCACTGTCTCACCCGAGGGATCTCTGCGTCTGAGTTCTGTAAGCCTCACGCAAATCTGAAACGTGAAGCCTGTGATGTATTCTTGAGAAGTCGATACACCCTCTGTTTGAACCGTCGAGTCTTTGTTCGACCTCTATGTGAATTTGTTATCACGCATACTGCAAACGGGTGTTATTTGAACCGTGTTTTGTTTTAGTGGCCTGTTGTCATTTCCTGTTTCCACGCCCCATTTTCCTGTTGTTGCTGTCACCCGTGAGTTAGCCAAAAGATGTCGCTGCTGTTGTTATCCCGAACTTGCAGGAATTGAGTTGAAAATTGTTTGAAGAACTAGTTGTCAAACCATGCTAGAAGAGGTAGGTTGTTAGGCCTGTGAGCAGCTCTCTCTAGGTAAGGGAGTTTGTTGGGAAGTGGTTTTTTTCCAGAGAGATTCAAGCACTAGCTATGGATATCTGAGAATTCCTAATCCAGCCTATTTCTGAGGCCCAAAGAGGGAGGTGAAGCACCGATGAAATGTGCATGTGAAGGTGTATACTCCCGGGTGGAACATGCATGTGGGGAATGAGAGTCCGTGAGTAGTGGGCGTAAGAAGGCTCCTGGGGAGAATCCTTCCGGTTTCTCTGTGCAATTTTCCTATAACCTAAGTCTAGTTTAGGATTCCCTTACCTTGGGTGGATCTTAGTCCCATCTCGGTGGTGACCCACTACTGAACGTGATGAGCAGCGTGGTCTAAGGCTGGGAGGTTCGTGGAAGGTCTGCACGTGGTTGGTGGGTTACTACAGTTCCAAAGATAAGTATATGAATGTGTTTAATTGCAGTTAAAATGCATGACTGTGATGCTTGCAATATTATCATGTATTCTATTGCGATGATATTTACTATTGATTCCATTAATTCTGTATGTTAGCAGTAATTATAAGTTTACTTTGTTAATCCATTTAACTTCATTTAAATGCATACTACATAAGTATGAGAATGTTTCTACGTAGTAGCATTGCCCAACAAGTGGAGTGATGGTTGGGGACGTTACACTTGGTTTTCTTGAAACTTGTGCAGATCCAAGTGGTAGCTACAGATTTGAAACATGATTTGACCTCCATTGTGGTACATATATCATTTTATACTGTCCTTTTCAATCATATGTGTCTACAACATTTGTGTAACACGGGCTCTCTACACAAGTGTTGTGTGTTGGGTTATGAAAAAGGTACAAATATCCTCATTCACACAGTTTGTGATACAATCTTGAGTGACTTTTCTGTTAATTAGGGATAAATAGAATGGAAAATGATTAATATGTCTTCTAGTGATATTACTAAAGTCATGATGAATGAATTCTAAAATACGGTTGGAATTGTTTGATTTTGTTACAGGATTGGTTAAATATTGTCAAAACTGAAATAGCAAAGGATATCTTGAAGATGCATGAGCCATTGGAGGTTAAGGACTTTTGGCGCAAAATCAGTTTTAAAGATGATTCGATTTTCTATATTGTAACTTTATAATAAGTAAATAAATCATGAGGATCTTTCAATCCTCAGGATGGCTTGATTTACTCAGATTATTGTATATATAGAGGATAATAGATCCTAAAAGACAATCTAAGAATTACGTTCAAGTATTCAGACTCAGAGTTACTCTGCACAAGTCATTTTTGTGAATGATGTACCAACTATGAAGTTAATAAAAGATTTGTTCATTTTCACCATTTCCATATACTGCGTTTCTCGTAGCAGTGCTTCTAAGGACCAAGGGCCCAATCTAAAGGAGCTATTGTTTCAGCTGTAATTGTATCAGTTTGATTTCTATTTTATGATTCAATTCCCTTTCACAATAGTTAAGATGAATGCATAAGTGTGTTAATTATTCCATACAGTTTGCATACAGAAGATAAATATCTCTCGAGTGTTAATGATTGTTGATTCCAATTTCCATTACTGTAGTTTTCTTCTTGATAGTTCCTCACGTTTTCATATGCGTTGTTCCTTTTACTTAAGATTCGCATTAGTTGTTCCTTTCAAATAGGTTACAATTGTCATTCCTTTCAGTTAAAGTTACAATTGTTGTTCCTTTCCATTCAGTTATGATTGTTGTTCCTTATAATTAGATTACAATTGTAGTTTCTTTCTATTAGAATAGTTCGCTATTTCCTTTCCAACAATTCAATCCCTAGTTAATAGTCAATTCTGCAAGTCTTTACTCAAATTCAATCATTTCTTTTCAGTTAAATGAATTTAGCAGGTTAGCTAGTTCCTTTTCATTCACAGTGTGTTAGCAATTAGATTTCAATTCTGTTAAATAAGATCTTAATCTTAGAATCTTTAAATGAACATTTGAGGAACTTGATTGTGGATAAACTCAGGTTTTCTTTAGGTGCACGATTTTAACCTCTACAAGCTATCTGCATAGACTTTGCTGATGTTCTTAAGATAAAAGATGAATCCTCGGGTTGATAAATTAATGTTAAAAATAAGGTTTTTTTAGGACATCTTTAGACCCCAACATTTTGGCGTCATTGCCAGAGAGAATGTCAAAGGTAGCATAGATTGTGCCTCTGGAGGAAAAGGTATTGAAGACGGAAGGTAAGAACCTATGCAGTAAATAATTAAGATGCTTATGCCAACACCTACCTCCAGCTGATGCATTAAGAGGTTGCATAGGTGTTTTTCTTTCTTGAATTTATTTTTGCATGAAGTGTGTATGACTAAGAAGAAATGTCTTGAAAAGCCAAAACCCCCACCAAAAATTACCAAAGCCCAGGGCCCGGTGATCCCTGGGAGAAGCACTTTCATAGACAACATCATCCGAAAAGCCGAATCTCAAGCTTCGGTTGGACCTAGGAAAGGATCTACTTGAATCCCTCAGGAAGCAGTCTCACCAACTACAACCCACGCTGAGATTCACAACAAAACTTAAGGGATTGAGTAAAGATTTTAGAGCACAAATCTTCCACCTCTCACCCCTTTAGAAGAGGGAAATTCTCGTAATCTGGAGGAAGGTGAAGGAGAAACCAGCGAGGTTGCCAAGGCAGATCCATCACCACCCCCTGATCTAGAATCTCCTAAGAAAGGAGAAGGCATACCTGAAATCCCAGATAAAGGGAGTGCAATCAAATCCCCTAGAGGGTTAGATAATCAAAACCTCAAATAAAATACCTAGATCAAGAAATCCCTGAAGATATCTAGCACATTTTTGATAAAATGGCACAACCAAATCAACAACATCCCCATACTTCCACATTGGAATATCCGATAGTTGATCCAATTGTCAATGCCCCCATGAAGGCAATTCCCCTACAAAACATGCCAACCTTTCATGGATTGATCTCAGAAGACCCAGATGCATTCTTATTTGAATTTGATGTCCTATGTAGAGGGTATTATTACACCTCTGAACCCCAAAAATTAAAATTGTTCCCCTCCACTCTGAAGGGAGCATCTCTACACTGGTTTATGGGATTAGGGAGCGGAACTATAAACTCATGGGATGAGATGAAACAGGCCTTCTTGACAAAATATCAGGATTATTGTAGAACCAGTGACTTAAAAGATGAAATCTTTCAAATGATTGCAAAAGAAAATGAATCATTAGAAGAATGGGTAGAAAAATTGAATGGGTAGAAAAATTGAATCTAATGGGAAAGGGTGACATTTATCAAGAATCTTATGATAACATCATTCGATTGTGTATCAGGTGCTCACAAGGAAGCACACAGACCAGATCAAGAATGGAGACTTCCCTCACCAGAAGTAACAACACTACAAGCGGGAGTGTCACGCAAGCTGAAGTTGGTAATCTCTTAGAAGATTTCAAAATAGATATTATGAGCACTTTGACTACACAATTGGATGTATTGCAAGACAAACAGAAAAAAATAGAAGCAGAACAAACTTTGGCCATATTTTGCCACAGATGCAGAAGAAAACATGGTCCAAGGGATTGCCCTTTGGATGCGGTTCAGGTTTGCGCTATATGCGCCAAGGATCACGACACAGAACAATGCCCATCGCTCCCTGGACTAAAAGATATCTTTAGAGAAGCGGAATAAGAAAAAGAGACGTTATATCTAATGGCTCAATGTCGTCAATGGAAGAAACGACCTTCAAATATACTACAAGACCCTTCCTCTCTCTTTCCTGGATAGTATAATCAACAACAAAATTCTGGTAACGCATGGCAGGGCCAACAATTTACTAATCAGAACTGGTAGCCCCACCAATACGCGCTTGCAAATCCCACTTGGCCAAACCAGCCTGCTACAAATCCTTCATGGCAGAATCAACCAACTGCAAACTCTACCTGGCCTAACTCACAATATCCCACCTCACCCTGAAAAAATTCAAATAACCTATACCCTTCACAGTGGCCCAATACAACTGCCCAAAACCCAAATTGGAACCAGAATTGGCAGCGCCCCATGGGAGTAAACAATCAACCCATGGGAATGGCCCCTCAAACCGAACCCACATTGCAAGCACCACTCTAATTGCCTCAAAACCCTCAATTGCAATTGCACCCCCAATTACCAGCCCAACCTCACCCAAATCCTAATAATAGATCGGCTCAGCTCATCCAAATTATGGAGAATGACGAAGGAGAAACCAACTCGGTAGGGTGCAACGAACTCCGGTTGAGATCGAGGCGTATAATCTCTCCTGAAAAAAATAACATTTCTCAAGAGAAAGAGAATGAAAAACAACCAAAAATAATACCCTCGATTGTGGTAATAACAAAAGAAATCAAGCAGGGGGGAAACACAGTCAAATCACAGGATCCTGATAAGGATGCAACTCCTTCCCCTCCATTCCCTGAAATATTGACGATAGAAAATCCTGTCGAATATCCCAACTTTGACATTGTAGGAGAACTCGAGAATTTATATGTCAATATTCCACTCCTGCAGGCACTGCAAGATATTCCAATTTACATGAAAATAATCAAGGAACTATGTGGAAGGAAGCCTGTTAGGAAGATCAAAAATTCATCATCGACAGTTCGCGTAGTAGGAGCCTTGTCTAATCTTATTCTTGGTAGAAAAGAACCAATCAAATATGAAGATCTAGGGAATCCCATAGTAACAGTTCAGATCCAGGGTTGTTTTTTTCCAAATACACTAGTTGATTTGGGAGAAACCATCAACATACTGACTATGGAAACCTGCAATACCCTGGGTTTTGACTCCTTCGAACCCATTGTAATTATGTTACAATTGGCAGATCGATCGGTGGTTCGACCAGTTGGCACATTACATGATATATCCATCTCCATCGACTCTTGGGAATATCTGGCGGACTTCCTCATCATCAACCCAAGAAGTGGACTTGAAGGGAATCCATTGATACTAGGCAGACCATGTCTCACAATAGTAGATGTGTACATAGGATGTTGAATGGGTAATATGACAATCGCTAGAGGGGGTATCACAAAGAATCTCATCTTATATCCTCCTGCCAAGCCAAGCCTAACTTTCGTATATCCACAATTTCCACCACCACGATACCTAGAAAAGGATTTACGAGCCCCTCTTACGCTGGAAGAAGCCCTCGGACTTAAAAATCAGCTAGAGGATGACGTATTTTTGTGGGTTTATTAATAGCCCAACAACCGTGAGCAACCCAACCTTCCAGATGCTCCAAGCTGTTCTAGACTGTGAAGCACAGGGAGACCTGCTGGAAGATTTAATGGAACAATAAATTCCAACTACAGTTGTTCATAACAACAAATCCGTCGATATTTCACCAAGGAGGTCTTTGAACATCAATGCCAATTTAGATGAACAACAACCAAAAAACTAATTCAAGTCCTCTCCAAATACCAACAAGATTTTTCATGGGAGTATTCTAATACGAAAGGTATTGATTTGCAACTCTGCACACACCACATTTATATTGAAAAAGACACTCGACCTATCCAATAGCCACAGAGAATACTGAATCCCCATCTCAGGGATATTGTTAAGGAAGAATTACAAAAGCTGTTGGATGTAGATTTTATATACCCTATCTCAGATAGTTGGTGGGTTTCCCCATTAATGATCATCCCAAAGAAAAATGGGAAATGGAGGATGTGTGTTGACTATAGGGAACCTAACAAAGCCACTTAAAAGGATCATTTCCCCTTACCTTTCATTGATCAAGTCCTGGATACTTTGGCAGGAAAGAAATTATTTTCTTTTTTAGATGGGTTTAGTGGCTACAATCAGATCCAGATCACCCCAAAAGATCAAGATAAAACTACATTCACCTGCCCCTAGGGTACCTTTACATACAAAGTATTTCCCTTTGGACTATATAATGCTCCAGCCACATTCCAAAGGGCCATCCTGAGCATATTCAGTGACCTGATCAATGAAGGGCTTGAAGTCTACATGGATGACTTCACTCCTTATGGTGACGATTTCGACCAAGCACTGAATAATCTGGAGAAGGTACCGGAATGATGCATTGCTACCAGGCTATGTCTAAGCCACGAAAAATGTCACATGATGATGATAGAAGGTGTGTTACTAGGGAATTATATTTCTGCATATGGAATTAGAGTAGATCCAGCAAAAATAAAGGTAATTCTTAATATACCTACACCATACACACAAACAGAGGTATGTAGTTTCCTTGGCGCTTCTGGATACTATCATAGATTTATGGAAAATTTTACAAGAACCAATGCACCTTTACATGATCTGACTGGTAATGTGGAGTTTCAGTGGTCTGACAAGTGTGATGTGGCTTTTGCAGGACTCAAAAAGATGATATTAGCAGCACTGGTGTTGAGGGGACTGTTACACATTATTTTGGTGACCCTGATGATGGTTACATAAACATGTGTTCAGGTTCCCAATATAATCTTTTTCCCGAGAAAATAAACCTCTTTCCACCCTTGCAAGATGTATTTTTGGAAGGCCACCGTGGGCAGCTCCCTTTACATAGTGTAGAAATCCCTAATTTCCGCATGTTGTACTATATCCAGTCCACGGGATTTCCACAAACTGATATATAGACAGGTCGCGGCGACACTTTGAAACTAAAAGAGGAAAGACGTTCTAGGAACTTCTAGAAGTGGAATCTTCTAGAAATATGAAGTGGCGTCTGTGTGGTTACGATCCTACTGACTTCTCTGATTTGATGGGATCATCCTCATCTCTTTAACCACTTTAGCTTCTCCTATATAAAGATAGGCTTCTCATGGAAAAGGTTAGAGGTACAACCATAAAGAAGCATAGAGACTGAAGAAAGAATAGTCTGAAGACTATGAAGAATCTTATTTCAAGTGATGCTTGAGGTCTCCATTCATCCATCAAGTTTTTGAGAGAAGTCTTCATGAAAAAGGTTGGAGCAAATGTATGTGTGTGTCAGAATGAAGGGCCACTGAAAGGGAACTTGCAACATCAAGGAAATTCAGTTGTATCTTCTACCTTTCATTAATACAATACGGTGGCATGTCTCTTTCCCATAAAATGATTGATATTTTATTACATGACTCCTTGATCACATGTTTAGGTTATCATTGAATTTTGCTATTGTTTCTTTCACGTTGGTTGATTTGTGTTATTACAGATCTGATCTCATAGGATCATTGGAGTAAAGCAGGGTCAACAAAGACATAAGGAAGCGATTCATAAGGTATGTTATCTATTCCTCTTTTGGTAATTAAATTCAATGATCATAATCTATTTCTAAGGAAAACGTATTGTTCCATCTTGTTTTGTTCTAGATCCTGGTGGATCTAGGGGGATTAGTTCATGTCCGCATCTACCGATTTACCCGTTAACAAAATTGGCGACTCCTCTAGGGATACACTATGATTGTGGTTTTTCATTGGCCATTTTCTTATAGCCTATCTTTTACATTCTATTTCAGTCTCTGAGTCTGTGGGAGATCCAATTAGACTCACTGGGTTTTAAATTTTCCTGAGACCCTTTGTCTTTTTCCAAAATTTTCTATTTTGTGAAACGTGTCCGCACTGCACCCTATTGGTAGCCCGCGAAAACCTTCCATTTCTGTACCCTAATGGTTTTTTTCAGTGTGGGATTTCCGCGACTTGCATGACTATTGGCCTGCGCAAATCACTCATTTCTGCACTGCGTTATACTGTCTTCCTGCGGTGGCATTTGAAAACTTTTTTGGATTGGGTCTTGACCTCTACTATTGCCCAATTTTTGTTTCACTTAGCTAGAAAAATATTTTTTATACCAATTCTTGAATGCTTCTATTTGTTTCAACTTGATCTTGATTGATTTTGGAGATCGAACACCTCTCTTTTGATATTTTTTCGATCTTTGTTTTGGTCGACAAGGATATAATCTCTAGATTTGAGTCTGAGTGCTTGCTTGATCAAAGCACCTGTTTTGGGTTTGAATTTGTGAGTTGATTGCATCTTCTGGATTACTTAATGATTAGAAAAACATTTCTTGTTCATGTTTGAAGAAACTTTTTTTATTTTTATCTCCATTGAAATATCGATTTGGGTGTTTGTTGAGTATTTTATTTTCATTGGTTGCTTACCTTTTCTTAGTTCCATCCCTATTTTTGGTTTCTAAAGAGAAAAAATTAAAGTCTTCTTCTTTTAAGAAATCATTTATTCAAAAAATATTGGCATTAAAATATTGAAAGAGAACGAATAATGAAATTACATTGTCCATGATTGTTTGGTATTACATTTAAAAAGGGAATTGTACATCGTAGTTTGCATTTTTCTAGAAAACTTATTTTTCCCTGCTGTAGATAGAATTCATCGAACGAAAGTTTGTATCATTCATTTCTATTTACGCATTGTTGGGTCAAAGTCTTACACAACATTGGTTTCATTCCTGTCTCCCTCTTGAGTAACAACAACCTTTAATAATATTGCGGAACTTTAAAATTCAACTAGTAACATTTTCTAGGGCTCTTTTGCACCAACATTAGCTAGGATAGAGCTTTGTAATAGGCAGTGAGACACACTCTCCAAAGCGAAAAACACACAATAGTATCTTGTGATAGGGAGTGTCAAATTCCATTTGCAACATTTTGTCCTGGGAAGCCCTTCTCACACAAGGGTCAAACCTGAGGTCACATTGAGATTGACAGAGTTACTCACCCTACTTTGTTGATCTTAGTATAGAGATTGCATGTATTATGGTGGATACTTGAAGGTATACCCACAATGATGAGTGGAAGCCTCTCAAGTTGATTTCAGGCTAGATACCATGCCCTTGCGTGTGGATCGGACTGTCGACTGTTTCCCTAGGCATCATTGTTGTTTGTGGTAACTTTAGTAGCCTATCTTCTTAGAGTCTTACACAAGGTGACTGTGGAGGGGTAAGTCTTCACAGTACCTGGAATCGACGTTGGCCAGACTCACTTGGGCTCCTTGGAGGGTATACCCAAGATTATGTGTGTGAGCTTGCACCAAGGTGTAAGTCTGTTAAGCAGGTCGTCAACTTAACTTTTCCACCCAAGCCCATCCCCTTCATGTCTCGACGTTGGACTTCATCACCAGCTAGTGACTTCGGAATAGGAAGGTCTTTTTTGGTTGGTTTTGATTCCTACATTTTACAAGCGCGTGTTGTTTGTTTCCATAAGTTGGCCATTGAGTTTCTTGTGTAAAATATTTAGCTCCACCAACATTGGACCTCCACGTTGCTCACGTAGAATGAAAGGACTACCCCCAGAAGATCTGGGAGGTTCTCAACCCTTGCCTACTGATCAGGAGCTCAGGACCAAGTGTCGTAAAATTGCTCAAAATTGAACTTTCTCAGAAATGGTTGAAGTTGGGATGACGGGATAGGTCTCGTCGATACGATCCTGTTGGCGCGAACGGCACGCAAAACCGACTCTGCATGA
>ML786590.1:201595-238766 GCA_009831015.1 Picea engelmannii | reverse complement strand
TGGAGGACTCTCCTCAATAGAGTGAGGTCCAAGACACTGCCACTCCACAAGTAGAAGGCTCTGATTCTCTAGAGACTAGAGACTTCTCAAATTCCTCACAGTTTGGAGAGACGTATTCTTCGGGTAAATTCTTACGGAGATATTATTGTTAAAACTTCTAGAATACCAACTGGATCGTATATAGGCCCTGAAGGTCAGGATCATTTTTTGTCTCCTCACATTCCGAGACAGGATCTTTTCAGCCCCGGAACAAGTGTCGATATCTTCATCGAGTACGAGCTGCCCAAAACATCTGATATAGAACATACTCTCATTACAACTGCCTATATGTTCGGCGGTTCCGACACCCCGTCGGTAGTTCCCAACTCGACCATCCCCCTTCAGACACCCCATTCTACAATGGTCCCAAATACTACGAATATTCCCACCAGGAATACGGTGGCCAGCCAAGCCCCCATTGGCATGTCGCTTTCGCCAAGACTCACCCCAACACTTCCTCCCAGATATCATGTGTTGAATGCTTCTATTCCCGGTCCTACACAAGTACCATCCGGAACTCCTGACATTTCCAATCCTTCTAGGCACAATCTTGTTCCTAGTTTTATTCTAACACTTCCTCACCCCCCTTCCAGAGGGTCTCTTCCATCCCCTATCTGAGAAACTGACCCTAGTGGCACCACCCAGTGTTTCACACCTAATTACCAGATTCCCGTTGGTGGACAATTTCACCCTGGAGGCCAAACGCAATCCCATTTTGGAGGTCAAATCCTAATTGGGACACAACCCCCAATTGGAGGGAAATCCCCAGCTACCCCACCCTATGGACAGAACATACCTTCAACCTTGGCCCAATATTGGAACTATCTTACCCAAAATAATCCTCAACTGACTAGGGGGCAATAGCCTCAAGTTAGCTCTTTCATACCCCCTAGTATAGGCCAACCATATCCAGGTCTGTCCAATCCCATTTGGGGCTTGAACGCTCGACCCAATGTCCCTATTCAAGGGAACAACCCTAACCAATACAACCCTATAGGTTACATGCCTCTACACCAACAACCAAATTTTTCTGGGTCTTCGCATTATATGAAAACTGCTTACGGTCCTACTGGTATATCTACGAGACTTCCTCCCCAAAGTCACCAGTACCCCCATGTGAATAGACAATTACCCTTCTTAGCCACCCTAGACCTCCCTGATCTGTCTAGAATTTTAAATGATCCTATCAGTCACTCTCCTCAATGGCCTGTAATACCAGCCAAACTACCATCCGACATTCCTAAGTTCGATGGTAAACTAAGAGAGGACCCAAACAATCATGTAATGACTTTCCACCTTTGGTGTTCATCCAACTCTTTGATGGATGACTCTATTTGATTGCGTCTTTTTCAGCGAACTCTCACGGTTTTCTCCATGAAGTGGTATATAGAATTACCATGAGGCTTCTTCACTGACTTTAACACCCTCACCATGGATTTCCTCACCCACTACCAGTTATTGATCTGTTACGAAACAGGAACCAAAATTTTGAGTTCTTTCAAACAAACCAAATCCACTCATATCTCTGATCACATTCATGAGTGGTGACAGAGATGACGTCTAATCAAACTTGAGCTTCATGATCAGTTACTAGTAGAGTGGTTCACGAAATCATTCGTGAACGACATCGCTCGTGACATCACCATGGGTGGATTTGTCACAGAAGAATAGAAAATAAATCATGCTCAATACCTCGACCTCGTTTATTCACAAATGGGTACTCTTTAGAATTTACTCCCTGATGCGCCTCATCCTTATACTACCGCTACTTCAACTACTCTTGTTGATTCTCATGCAGCTGATGGTGTGATTAGCACTTTCCATGCCCAACCCCACTCCACACAAGCTTCTACCACCGAGCCCAAGTATATTGCTTCTAATGTTCAACATGCTCCATATCCTACTCCTCCCATCGGCAAGACTTCTGAGGTGAACTATGTTCAATCTACCCCTACCGGAAAGAATAAATCCAAAAAAGGGAAGGGTAAGAATAAGGAGGATAAAAATAATCCGCAATCTGAGAATACCAAAACACATCATGTTGACGATAAGGATAAGCGCAAACCTCGTTACCCTTGTCTTATCTGTGGTGATGATCACTAACTAAGGATTGTCCAAGACAGGCCGAGGTTACTAAGTTCCTTCAAGGGACCCTGAAACCGCCTACTCCGGTCATGTTGTCACAACCCTTCCCTTCTCAACAATAGGCCCAATTGGTCATTCATGACCAACCTTCCCACTCCTCTACTTCCTATGTCTTAATGTGTACATGTGATTGAAAGAAGAATGATGTCACACATACCACTCGAGCCAAAGATTATTCTTCCTCCAAGGAGAACGTTGATGAAATACCTCCTTCGTTGGTCCAACCATCTCCCTTGGCTCCACCTACCCACGGTCCTCTTCATCTTGAATGATCGAGCCTAGATACAGTTCTTCGCCCTCCTCCAAAGGGTGTTGCTCAAAATTTTTCTTTCAATCCTCATGTGCATGCTGCCCATAACTACAATATTGTAGAGGATCTAGCCCAAGCATCGTCCGCGATGTCAGCCCTTGAGGTCCTTCAGAGTTTTCCTACACAATAGAAGGCACTGTTGAAAGCTATTGGTGGAATCGACCCTATGGATACAAATTTAATAATCTTTGAATTGGAAGATCACATTCCAAGGTTACCCCCTCAACTTACATTTCAAATACAAGTTATTGTCTCCTACAACAACATTTTTAGAATAGTTATTGATGAGGGTGCCTCGACGTATGTCATGTATATTTCCTGTTAGAAAGCCATCGACTCTCCTCCCTTAACCGAATCACACAAAACGCTCAAGGCCTTTAATGGCTTTGGTTTTAATCCTTACAGTGTCCTCCCTTCATTGCCTATTACGTTAGAAGGAAAAACTGTCAATGTTGAAGTTGAGGTCTTTGACGCTCCTCTCGATTACAACCTTTTACTTGGTCGTAGCTGGAACGATTCCATGTGTGCAGTTGTGTCCACTCTTTTCTATGTCGTACGTTTCCCACATTAGGGAAAAGTAATTATGGTGGACCAATTGGCCTTCTTTAACTTTGATACGCATACCATCAACATACCTTTCATTGGAAAGACACCCCCTGGATATGAGAATGTCAGTGTGGCTCTTCTAAAAGATTCCACTCTGATGGGTACTTTCCCAATCCCACCACCTGACGTTCCACCTCCTTCGGTTGCCTCGGTCAACATGATATCCACCTTCGTCCGCGAAACTCCTGTGTATTCTGACCCATGGGAAGTACCTGCACCCTCTGATTATCTTCGCTACAACAACCAGATGCCCGTGAGTCCGGTTGAATCCTCTTACCAATCCATTCAATCAACATCCCCATCTACCCCCTCTATTGGCGATTCATCTCATGATCCTTTTCATGTAATTTTTCCCACAGATGAGATGATTATGTCGATTATGTCCATGGAGGATACTCCTTGGGATGATGGACATCATCGTTCCATTCTCTTCCTGGAACAACACACCCTTGAGAGTTACCAACGGATTTCAACTCCATCAACCATTTTTGTTATTACTTCGGTTCCCAACTCCACACATGATATGTTATACGAAGGGAACTTAAGAAACGTTTCATCCACCATCCTCCTCGACATCTCTATCAAACCTGGAGTTGTTGAAAATGTGCACATCAGAGCTTCGTGTTCCACTGATGAAGTTGCCACGTATCAATCTCTTTTTCAAGAATTTCATGACGTCTTCACCTGGAGCTATGAAGAGATGCTTGGCATTGACCCCGATATTGTTGTACACGAAATCAAGACATACCCAGGCGCTAAACCCATCCGGCAAAGACTTCGTCGGTCCACCCTCGTAAAGCAGCTGCTATCAAGCTTGAAGTTGAAAAACTTCTTAAAGCTATATTTATTTATCCCGTGGCTTTAACCGATTGGGTATCTAATCTCGTTCCGGTTAAAAAGAAAAAAGGTACGATCTGTGTCTGTGTTGATTATAGGGATATCAACAAAGCTTGTCCTAAAGACAACTTTCCCACCCCCTTCGTTGACCAAATCATCGACGATTGCGCCAGAAGTGAAATCTTCTCTCTAATGGATGGTTTCTTCTGATATAATTAGATAAACATCTTACCTATAGATCAACACAAAACCGCTTTTATCTGTCCTTAGGGCACTTTTTCCTACCGGAAACTACCCTTCAGTTTAAAGAACGTCGGTGCCATGTTTCAACGTGCTATGTCTTATGCTTTCCATGATATTAAGCACATTGTACAACCATATTTAGATGACCTACCTTCACATTCCATGCATCGTAGTGATCATGCAGCCCACCTCCAGGCCATTTTCCTTCGTTGTCGGTTCTATCGTATACGATTAAACCCACACAAATTTGTTTTTTGTGTGGAGTCTGACCGACTCTTAGGATTCATTGTGTCATGTCAAGGGATCCAGGTAGATTCTTTGAAGGTTGAGGCCATTCTGAATCTCCCACCCCCTTCTTCACTTCACCAGCTACAAAGCTTGCAAGGGAAGGAAAAGTTTCTACGTCGTTTTATCCCGAACTACGTTGAGTTAACACTCGGATTTACTCGACTTTTAAATAAAGGCTCTGAATTCGTATGGGACACCATGACCAACAAAGACTTTGACGCTTTGAATTTGACTTTAACCCATACCACACTACTTTTCCCGCCCGATTATAGTCGAGATTATTTCTTTTATCTCGCTTCTTCGGATTCAACCATTGCCATGGTTCTAGTCCAAGAGGATGATTCTCACGATGAACATGTTATTTATTATTTGAGTCAGAGTCTCATGACTATCGAAGTCAAGTATTTACATGTTGAAAAACTGGCCTTGGCAACTATTCAAGCTGTCCAACGTTTCCAGCACTATATCTTTTTATGCAAGACCACTGTGATTTCTGATTGCAACCCTATGCAACACATTCTTATACGCCAATTGCTAGGGGGAAAATAATCCAAATGGATTGTGATACTCTAGGAGTTTGACTTAGAGTTTGAACGTGCTAAGTCCAAGAAATCCTTGGTGTTCACTGAATTGATATGTGAACTTCCCTGTCCTGAGATGGAAAATGTAGCAGAGGATTCATTACCCGATGAATAGCGTTTTCTAATCAGTTCCGATGACCTTTGGTATGGAGATATCATTATATATCTCCAGACTCAAACTTTCCAGCCTGATTTGTCTAGTACTGACCATCGTCGTATACGTTACCAAGCTCGTCAGTATATCATCCTTGGTGATACACTTTATCGTCGTGGATTTGACTCCGTTTTTCGACGATGTCTCACATATGATGAGGCTGATAAAGCTTTGAATGACTACCATTCTAGAGCATGTGGTGGTCACATGTCTGGGTATGCTACTGCCCAAAATATATTACGAGCTAGATATTTTTGGCCTTCTTTATTCAAAGATTGTATTATCGCCATCCAAAAATGCCACACTTGCCAAACATACAACAATAAAATAAGATCTCACCCCACTCCCTTACATCCTGTAGTTTCCGTTGGACCCTTCGCTAAATGGGGTATCGATTTCATGACATGTAACCCTCACTCGGCCGAGGGGCATGGGTACATTATTGTATATGTAGATTATTTCATGAAGTGGGTTGAGGCGATGCCTACATTCGACAACACGGGAAAAAATGCAGCCTTATTCATCTTCAATCACATTATTACATGATTTTGAATCCCACCGGCTATCGTCATTGATCACGGTAGCCACTTCCGAAACTTTATGATGTCTGATCTTACAAAAAAGTTGGGTCTTGGACATGAAAACTCAACCCCCTACTATCCATAGGCCAACGACCAAGTCGAAGCAATAAACAAAGTACTTATTACCATGCTTCGACAAATTATCGGAATTCACAAAACGAGTTGGCACACGATGTTGTTCTCAGTATTGTGGGCCTATCAGACATCCGTGAAGTCAGCCATGGGGTTTACACCCTTTCAATTAGTGTATGGTTTAGAAGTTGTTCTACCGATTGAATGTGAAATTCCATCGTTAAAACTATTCGTCCAACTTCTCCCAAACACCTCTGCTGAGGAGGAACGTCTATTGTATCTTACGCAATTAAACGAAACCCGTCGCGATGCCACCCTAGTTATTGAAACCCAGAAGAAATGCGTAAAATACCAATATGACAAACATGTCAAGCCACACACGTTTTCTGAAGGAGATATAGTTCTCCTCTATGAACAAGATCGTGATTTGCTAGGAGCCGAAAAATATGAGGCTATGTGGCGAGGCCCTTATATTGTTAGAAGAGTGTTAGAGAAGGGAGCATACGAGTTAGTAGATTACGATGACACTCCTTTGGGTGAACCCAGAAATGGGCTTTACTTGAAGAAATACTACGCTTAACTTGTCTCTGCATAAGCACTTGTATTTTTACTGTATCATACTCTTGTGTGTGACTTTAGTGTGTTTCTGCTATTTGATGTTTACCCCTGACTACTTACCCTGCATTGTGTTTGGTCTCCAGATATCGGTGTTTTCACTACCTTATATTGGCTTCGCCTATGGTGCTAGTCGTAGTACCCAAAATTTAGCTTTTGTTGCTTGGGCAATCTATGCACCCTCAAACAAACTTATTTTTCTACAAGGTGTTTGTCTCGTTCGAGTGACCAATAATATCGCAGAGTATAGAGAAGTCATCAAATTATTGAGTAGCGCTATTTCTCTTGGGATTCGTTGCTTCATTATACGAATTGATTCACAACTAGTATTTCTACAGCTAAACAATGTCTATACTATCTGAAGCCCTACTCTATTGTGGGTATATTTATGAATCTGCCTCTTGGAATGTCATTTCGATTATATTGAATAACAACACATTCCTAGATGTCTAAATACATTAATTGATTCTCTAGCTAATTATGTATTAGACAAACATTTGAGACATTTGTAATTCCAATCACATTTCACATATTGTACAAAGAGTAGAATAAATTGGTAAAAGCCTCATGTGTATATATATAATGATATAATGTTTTACAAAAAGATTTTTCATCCGAAGGTTAAAATATCAAAATATAGAGCCCATGGCCCCTACAAAATGGCCTCATGGATGCCTCTCACGATAGCATACTACTGCTCTCTCTACCCTGCGTAGTAACTGACTAAGTGAGCTGGATACGCCTACAGTATGGCATTGATAACACCTTGGGATATCCTCGATATATCAGGGATGTCTGTCGTCAAGCCTTCTAGGTTATGCTCTATCGCATCATAATCCTCGGCATCCCATCCAACCACTACGCGTGCCTCTCCTCGCCTCTGAATAGGACAATACCCCGGGGGTCGATATGGCCCTACATCTGCATGATAAAAAAAAATTGATTAGTCTTTCGATTGGAAACACAGAAACATTAAATATTTTTAAACTCCTAAAAATATTGTAAAAACACAAATGCATTTCTTACCTAGATATCCCCACCCAGATCCCTTAGGGAGATCCAAATATGGATCACCCCAAAATTCTAGACCGGCATAAACATAATCATTAATCATCAGGATTTGCGGTCCCAACCAATTGAAGAATGCATCATCATACTTCACAATCCAGCCTGCCACATGTCGTGTCATCAAATCACACCATATTTTCATTCGTGGGTCTCTTGGGGCTAGTATTCCCCATTCCACCTGCATGCGTAGGTGCGGAACTCTTTCAAGGAAGAAAGATACTAAAATAGAACCATAACCGAACTGTTTGAGGTCCCCATTCTTTCTTTTCGTGAGTTGAGTTTTCATGCTGCGTAATAGACCGTCACACCAATTGAATACTCGAGGCTCCAAGCATTCAATAGAATATTGGAAGTAACTTTGGAGTGCCATGTGTGGTGAAGCACTCTCTGCCATCCATGCAATAGTAAACAATATGGTCCTGAGGGTCAAATCTCTCACACCTCGGGACCTTCAGCGTCAGGGTCACAATGCTCACGAATGTACTCACGAATGGGCAATCCACCACCTTGACCACCTGTCAAAGTCACGCGTTCCCCACAACGTGATAACCCTATCAGGAAATAAATATCCTCAATATCCAAAGAGAGGACATGAACACCCACGTGGAACACTTGTTTTTCTAAATCCCACATATGAACCAGATATTCTAGTAATCTCCGTTGGGCTCTCATGCCCTGAACTTTGAAGAATTTTAATAGACCACATTGTCGGAGGGCATTCACAGTCCCTAGATCATTTAAAGCCATAAGATCATCTTCTTCGTGCTCATGCTCTCTCCATTCCAACATCTTTGCAAGCAAATACCTACGTGGGAAACATAGAAGATCTTTAGCACACATTTTCAACACTTTTGGGGATTTTTATTGAGTCAACGTTCACTTTTCTTTTTAGTTTTCCGACTGCCGCGACCAAAATTCAAATACAGTGCAGAATTTCCTTGAGTGCACCTTAACGCACCTGTGGAAATCATTGATTTCCGCAGGGCCTGTTAAAGGCCACTCGCGGCGGCCCCAATGCACGACTAGCAGTCCCAAATCATGAAACAATCTTGATTTTTTACCATAAAAAACAAACATTAATCTGTTGAAAAGATACAATATGAGATGCTTACCTCTTTTACGCAATCCGTTCATGGAATGATACCCTGTAGCCTCCGCAATTCGTCGCCGAATTTGAGGTAAAAAACAAGGGTTTTTGGTAAGTTTTTGACCAAGTGAAAATAAAATGGTGAAAAGGACTTTTTACTTCTATTTATTACTTTTTTATCATTTTTTCTAATATTTTGTTTCATATAAATACATTTTGGTCAGAACCCCCTTAACTCTAAAGGTCTTGTGAGTGTTTTGTTCCTTGTAGGAAGGAATTTAGGACTTTGGACAGTGAATTATGGACAGTTTCTATGATTTATTCTATTTTTGTCGCATGTACAATTACTTTTTAAGGTTTTTTAGAAAAACCTCGAGCATAGTCTTTGTTCGTTATCGGGCTCAAAAACCAATGAGAACGTAACCGAGTATACTTTTGTCGTCTTTTCGTACTCGCCATGGTAACATGAAAATAATGAAACCTATGGAGAATTCTTTAAGCTCTTTTCATGTTCCTTAAAAACGAAAAGATTGACGAGCGACCTTGTTCTTTTCACGCTCATAAATGTATTTGAAGAAAATGTTTGATGGGCAATAGTTTATCACTTTTTCGGTCCTGTCGAACTATTCTACGAAAAAGGAACTAAGAGAGTTCTCTTTTAAGTGTTTTTCCATACTCTATAATCATGAAAAACATTCGAGTTTTCTATCTTTGGACTTGTTAAACAAACATCGACAGGCCCATACAAGATCAAACCACTCCTTATTAGGGTTCTTTAAATGTACTCCGAGGGACTCATCTGAAGGATGAGCTTACATCAATAAGCATATGTTATCCTCCTCAATCTTGCGTAAAAATAAAGAGGTACTCGCCAAAATTGGTGGGGGAAAATTTGAGAAAGGAATGTGTCTTTGTATATGTATTAATGGTAGTAAGCATCGCTCTTGAACATGACACCCCTCTTCATCATTTGAATCTGGGTTGGGTAATCTATTTGTCTCTTGTCTAACCTTCTGCAAGTTCATATCTTGGGTCGTCTTTGAGTCAATACTTCCAATATCGTTGTCGTGTCATTCATATTTTCAAGAGAATTTCAACCAAAACCTTCTTTCGAGTCGGCCATCTGTAATTGTCCATTCTTACCATGTCAACCTTCCCTGTGTTAGTCCCAAGTCACATATGTATTTTTCTCTACCCTAAATCTGTTACTTATTTTGTGTCATTGATGGGGGATACATCAAGGCCCTCCTGTGATGAACCTTTTCCTGTCGACTTCAGCTCATTATCCAGGAAAAAGGCTTAGAAATTATTTAGTACCTTAGAGCCTGCATGCCTCAATGGTAGGTTCTTCTCTTTCGACAGTGGATCTACATCATTGATCCCTGATTGAGAGATTCTATCAAGTGTTCGAATTCAATTCATTCATTCACACTTGTTGGATTGTACTGGGGTACCTTGGGAGTCATTGACATCAATGGTGATTTCCCTCGCACTTGTTAACAGTTTTCGTTAATGACTGGTAATCAAGTGGTTTCTATTCACATTTGACTTCAACATCTGTAATCGCGTGACTAGAATCGTACTAACAGACGATGGATTGAAAACCCTGGACTTCATCATTTTTGGTCCAGGTTGCGAAGGAGTATCTGTGATTTGTTTTGACACATAGATCCACTTTGTATGTCTCGTGGCTATGTTCATACTTGAGTTTTTCATGCATGTATCCACAGTGTATTCCCAGTGGCTATGCAAAATCTTGTTGACATGGATCCACATTGTATAAATTGGTGGCCATGACCTACATTTATGATTTCAATCATTTATGGTCTAGACATGGGAATGCCTACTTCAGACATGATATGATATTGTACAGATCCTTGATTGTTTGTAGGTTCCTGATTGGTGTGCCCCTAGTTCTTGACACATACACACTTATTTTACAAAGTATTTCGACTATCTCGAGTTCCAATCTCATACTTTGGGGGGTATTCTGTTACACATTATTTTGGTCACCCTGATGATGATTACATAAACATGTTTTCAGGTTCCCAATACAATCTTTTGCTTGAGAAAAGAAACCTCTTTCCACCCTTGCAAGATGTATTTTTGGAAGGCAGCCACGGGCAACTCCCTTTACACAGTGCGGAAATCCCTAATTTCTACATGTTGTACTATATCCAATCCATAGGATTTCCATAGGCTGATATATAGACAGGTCGCGGCGACACTTTGAAACTAAAAGAGGAAAGAAGTTCTAGTAGCTTCTAGAAGTGGAATATTCTAGAATTATGAAGTGGCATCCATGTGGTTACGATTCTACTAACTTCTCTAATCATCCTCATCTCTTTAACCACTTTAGCTTCTCCTATATAATGATAGGCTTCTCATGGAAAAGGTTAGAGGTACAAGCATAAAGAAGCATAGAGACTAAAGAAAGAATAGGCTGAAGACTGTGAAGAATCTTATTTCAAGTGATGTTTGAGGTCTCCATTCAGCCATCAAGTTTTTGAGAGAAGTCTTCATGCAAAAGGTCGGAGAAAATGTATGTGTGTGTCAGAACAAAGGGTCACTGAAAGGGAACTTGCAACATCAAGGCAATTCGGTTTTATCTTCTACCTTTCATTAATATAATACGGTGGCATGTCTCTTTCCCATAAATTGATTGATATTTAATTACATGACTCCTTGATCACATATTTAGGTTATCATTGAATTTCGCTATTGTTTCCTTCACGTTCGTTGATTTGTGTTATTACAGATCTGATCTCATAGGAGCATTAGAGTAAAGCGGGGTCAACAAAGACATAAGAAAGCGATTCATAAGGTATGTTATCTATTCCTCTTTTGGTAATTAAATTCAATGATCATAATCTAGGGAAAGCGTATTGTTCCGTCTTGTTTTTTTCTAGATCTAGGTGGATCTAGGGGGATTAGTTCATGTCCGCATCTATCGATTTACCCATTAACAGGGACCAAATTGGAAAATACCATTTCACATCTCTACCGATGCATCATATATTTCCATAGGCATCGTCCTTGGACAGGAAGAAGACAATAAATCTTACGCTATTTATTTCATTAGCAAGAATCTTACTCCAGCTGAACTTAATTACACAGTAACATAAAAAGAATTTTTAGCTGCTATACACGCCATCAATAAATTTCGCCATTATATAACAGGCTATCTCGTTATTCTGTATATTGATCATTCTGCTATTAGATATCTAGCTAATAAACCAATTACTAATGGACGGGTCACTCTGTGGTTATTACTATTTCAGGAATTTGACATCACCATCAAAGATCGACCTAGGAGAGAAAATTTTGTCGCAGACTTCCTATCTCGCATACCCAAAATAGACAACTCCTTAACAGTTGAAGATCAATTTCCAGACGAGCATCTATTTGTCGTTACCACAAAGCCACCTTGGTACACTGATGTGGAAAATTATCTGGTAGCGGAAAGATTACCGACACATCTATCATCAAGGGAAAGAAAACTAATCGTCCAACGTAGCGCACGATTCGCTTGGATCAGCAGATATCTCTTCCACACAGGAGTTGATCTCCAGATCCGCATATGCATACGAGATGACGAAATCTACGACATACTAAAGGCAAGACATGATGAACCCTATGGTGGGAATTTTTCATACTGCAGGACTGCACACAAAATTTTACAGATGGGTTACTATTGGCCCTCAATATTTAGAGATGTGAAGAAATACATCCAGACCTATGACAGTTGTCAACGGATGGGAAAACCAGGTCAGGTGGATGAAATTCCCTTGAAATCACAAATAGTCACAGAACCATTTGAAATATGGGCACTAGACTTCATCTCCCCCTTCAATCCAAAGTCAAATCAGAAGGCTTATATTCTAGTATCTACGAACTACATGACTAAATGGGTAGAGGAAGAAGCCCTACCAAATGCAACAGGAGAGGTAGTCATCAAATTGATGTTCAAATTATTTGTACGCTATGGACTACCTAGGGAAGTAATCACTGATGGGGGTCACAATTTATAGCTCATAGAATCATCACCACCCTTGAAAATTATCATATTAAGCACATATTTACTTCTCCATATCACCCACAGGCAAATGGGCAAGTAGAAAGCACAAATAAGGTCCTGGAGGCAATCTTGAAAAAGATTGTCTCAACAAACTGACAGAATTGGGCTACTGAGCTTCCAAATGACTTATGGGATTATCAAACAACATGGCGTAACCCCACTGGCTACTCTCCCTCTCACCTACTCTATGGAAAAGAACCCATATTCCCAATCAAGTTTGATATTAAAACCCTAAGGATGGCCCAAGAAATTGGATTGGATCTAACAGCGGCACATAAACAATGCCTTCAACAACTCAATGAATTGGATGAAGCACGCCTATCTGTTGTGGAGCGCACAACTGTTATTCAACAATAGAGAGTGGCCTGACACGACAAGCATATCAAGAATAAATCATTCAAGAAGGGTGATTGGGTGCTTCTCTACGACTCCAGATTTCATGATTTTTTGAGAAAGTTATAGACATGGTGGTTGGGACCATATGAAATTGAGGAAGTCCATGATAATGGCATGGTCACTTTAAGCACCAATGATGGCTCTAGATCTCCATTTCTGGTTAATGGGCACTTGCTACGACTTTACCATCACCCGCCTTCAAAAGAATCTTTCTACTAGGAAGTAAGTAAAGATCCTACCGTTCAAATTTTGGCTGGCTGGGAAGGTAACCCAACCACCCCAACTCCATAAATGATGAATTTTGTTGACACTGTACATACTGTATATATTTTTCATTTAGTATTAGTTTTTCTTTTTCCTTTCATTTTTTTTGAGATAGGGAGGATAACTGTAATCAACACAATTGGCACTCTTTTCTGTTTCACACTCTTGCTTTATCCTATCATGAGGACCCAGTCTTTCATAGAAAAATGAATATTTCATACTCCACAGTAGTAATAGGGTAACCATAATGAATTCATGACATCAACACACCATCCTGTACTCGATTCTGAAATAAACTGACCCATAATAATTGAATGAATTTATTTGATGATTAATCAACCTTAGATTCAACAAGAAAACAAATGTTTCCATGGGGAAGTTTCCAAAATCATCCATTGAGATGGTTAAAAATTAACGATTGTTGTTCATTTGAAAGGAACAACTGTTGTTCCTTCATGCGATTGTTGTTCATTTAAAAGGAACAACTGTTGTTCCTTCACACGATTGTTGTTCATTTAAAAGGAACAATTGTTGTTCCTTCGCGTGATTACTTCTCAATTGAAAGGAACAACTGTTGTCCCTTTTCGTGACTATTGTTCCTTCTTGCGATTGTTGTTCCTTCTCATAACTTGTTTTTCCTTTAAAAGAAATAGCTACTGCTCCTCCTTCATTCTTCCTTATTGTCGTTCCTTTCTGTCATTGTTGTTCCTTTGGGGTATGCCTTTCATCAAATAATTTTCACCAACACTATTTCTAACTATCATCATAGAAATTTGTCATTATTTTGTGGATTATCTCCCATACCTTGTCAAATTGTTTTTGGATTAATCTCTTCGAAATATCTTAAACCTTGTTCATAATCGGTCACCACCATAATTTGTTTATTTTTCCTATATACATACAAATATACCTGAATGATATTTTGCCTTCATATTATAAAGAGTCTTTAGCACACTTTTACTTGGCATCTTTACACTTCCTTACACCATCCCTTACCCTTAAGGAGTAGATGAGCCTCCCACAAATAATAGGGGGTCTCATCATGAGCCAACCTACCACGATCATAGGATACTAACCTAAGTGGCATTCCCACTATGGCTACCACACCAGGGAAATGGCCTTTGACATTTTATTTTGTTAAAGGACAAGAGGTCTCATTACGAGTTGGCTTGTTAACTTAAGTTACAATCTAGTGAGTGGCATTATCATCATCTAGCTACCAAACCAGGATAATGGTCTTTTTTTCGGGAAAAGAATATTCAAATATTTAAAAAAAAATACATAAAATCAAAAGGAATAAAGATAAGTAATAAAAACTTTCCACAAAGAATAGGGGGTCTCATCACGAGCCAACCTACCACGATCATAGGATACTAACCTAAGTGAAATTCCCACTATGGCTACCACACCAGGGCAATGGCCTTTGTCATTTTTTCTTTTTGTCAAAGTACAAGAGGTCTCATCACGAGCTGGCTTGTTCACTTAAGTTACAATCTAGTGAGTGGCGTTATCATCATCTGGCTACCAAACCGGGATAATGGTCTTTTTTGGGAAAATATGTTCAAGTATTTATTAAGGATACAGACTCATCTATGGGTTAAAAGGCAACCCTATCGAGGCTATGGACGCCTTCTGGCAGCAGTGGCTCTGCCTGTGGTATGGAAGTTTATCTAAAAAATGACAATTTTTTGTGTACCTTTATATTTCCTTTATTCAAATCATAAGGATATCATATCTCAATAACTTGGGAAAAGTAACCATATTATGATGTGTGGAATATTCTTTTTTTAATGAGCAGATTTAATTTTTTTTTGGTTTATTTATCCATAAAACATTTTTGAGCATTGGTATAATAAATTCAAAATTCCCACGAAAGAGGACTATCATTTAATGATTTCCGATTTAAAGTGTTTTTTGAAAATTATACGTGATTAGTCCCCATTGGCGGCGACAGCGCAATTATTACCTCTCACCGGAAATACCTACACTCATTACATTCGCTTACGCTGATAGTCGAGGATGACCTCTACATTAATGAGGGAAGTGGATTCTCGACACGCTTTCCGATAAGATGTAATGATTGTTATAAATGGAAAACCCACATTCTTATACACTTGTTGTTCGTCGATATTTTCTATTTTTGGAAATTATTCCTCCAAGCTGGTCTAACCAAATTTGCAACTAGGAATGATAGTCGTTCTTATTTTCTCACAGAGATATGGGTGGTTGAAGCATGCACAGGGATCCAACATTACTACAGGTAACAGACCAGGCAAGAGAAATCCTACACCGCTTAGGGTGGACGGAGTACTTCAACCATTTGCAAGGGTCTGATACAAACATCACGCTTGAATTCTTTCAGAATTTGCAGGGAGAAATCTCCATAGTTCGGGACATACGAATTCCAGTTACTTCAAAAATTGTAGCAGAGGTTACGGGTCTCCCTAACATGGGCATTCAATGGACAGGAAGATATACAACGCTTAAGGAAGCTGTAGAATCTTTCGTAGACCCTGGAGAACAGTTGGACAAAAAGGGAAAGGGACTTAACCCCAACACCCTCAACGAACCATGGAAAGAATTGGCAGGGGTAATTTAGAGGTACATCACCTATGATGGACGATACAATGTAATCCGACCACACCACATCAAATTGCTAGAGGCACTCAAATAGTGGAAACTGAAGAGATACAAGGAGAGGAGGCCACTGTGCAAATAGAAGTTTCACCTCCTCAAGCCGAAGTCGAGGAAGATCTTTTTCAAATGACAGAGGTTCAGACCTCACAGACAGAGGCTCAAACCTCACAAAAAAAGGCTCAAACCCCACAAGCAGGGCCACTAACCAGAATGAGAAAAAGAGAAATGGATGCTCCTAAAAACCCCATTGAGAGAACGAGGAGAAACAGATGAAAAAGAAACCCTGAAGAAATTAAGAACACAACAGAGAAGACCTTATAGGAAAATGACCAGGGTATTGAGCATACAGAACAAACTTCACAGGGAAACAGTCAAGAAGACACCCAGCCAACATCAGAGCATATGACAGAACAATGATTTAAAATATATGAAGAAGAAATAGCTTAGGTTTTAGGTAACTTAGGAGCCTCAATTGATAGAGATAAATCAAAAGGATATCAAGAACGAGCCTCTTCAAATCCTACTGAAAATTCCCTGATATCGAAATGTCATTTCCTGAGGACACAGCATATGAAGAACCACATCCTGAGGCAAGAAGCCCTCTTGAAAAAATAGAGCACTTGGAAGGAACATAAGAACAACTACCTGCTAATGAGAAAAAGGAAGACCTTGAGAATCCTCACAACTAGAAAGCAGGCAAAATCCATAATAAAATTAGAAATCTGAAAAAGGAGAACAAGTTGTTAAAGAGAAAGGTTAAAAAAGTTGAAGCATTAAAACTAAAGGTTGGAAAACTCAGAGGAATTATTAAAGAATTGAAGAAGTAGTTAGAACAAGTAGATAAGGCCCACCAAATAAAGAAAAACAAAAAGTCCAGAGTGCGGGGAAGAAATCCTCTTCCTAAAAGAACAGTCACTACAAACTCTATGGGAACACAGACAGACCTTAAAGAGATAACAGTAGAGGATGCAATAGCTCAGAATGAGGAGGTAATTCCTTCAGAAACTATTGATGTTGAGGTACAATCAGATACCCTAGTCTTAGAGGAAATACCTCAATCCCTTGAACAATACCCCACCATTAGGATATTGGAGGAAGAATTGATACACTCCCAATAGAGCTTGATTCAAAGTAGGAATGAATTGACAACTATGGTAGAACATATAACATTCCAATCTCAGGAACATAATGCCATCATTGATAGACTGGAAACAGATCTGATACAAGATCAACAAGCATTAACTCAATCCAGATATGAGATGGGCACTATAGAAGAATATCGAGCAGCTCAGTCTCAAGAATAGGATGTTGTTATTGATAGGCTAAAGGCTGAGCTGGTACAAGATCAACAAGCCTTAACTCAATCCAGAGAAGAAATGATCACTAGGGATGAACATCAAAAGGTTGTTAAACAACTAAAGGATATGTCATCAACAAAAAGTGAAACATATGTTGAGCTCACCAAAGCCCAAGAAAAGGTTAAGAAAATGCAAAGTCAATTTGAAAAATCTTTGGAGCAAATCAAGGAGATTTGTGATGTTTACTCTGATGCAATCAATTGTAAATCCACTGCCACCAATTATACCTTATTCTTGTTGGAACGTTACCTGTTGTTAAGGGTAAAATCCATCAGAGCAGGTAAGTCGATTACATTTTCCACTGTCCCTGAGTTCATTTCATGTTTTAGAGAGAAGGAAGAAAAGGTGCAGTGTTTTCTATGTGAATTATACTTCTATAATTTCATTTTAGAAGATGATAGGAAAAATAGCGTTGGTCCCTTTATTGGAGACATTCAGTTCCATACATTCCTATTCTTTACTAAAAACCAAGTTAGATGGGGCAAGGCCCACAAGAATTTTATAAAGAGAGAAATAGGGTTATATCTCTGGATCAAAGGAGAACCTCTCAAGTCCTTTCCAACCATTATGAAACATAGAACCTTTATGAAAGGGGGGGGGGGTGTGGTCAGAGAATCTCTAGCCCCCATCCATCGACAGGTTATTCATTCAGGCATCATATACTTTAGAGAACTCAAAGAAGAAGCCCTTTCTTCTTCTAAGATGAGTTGGGATGCATCCTCCAATGAAGTCAAAATTAGGGAGCCCTTCAGGTTCAGGAATTTCTTTGCAGCTACCTACCGAGTAGAAAGGTATTCTAGACTACTCCTGGAGGAAGGACCTGCTTGGATTGGATGTAGGTATAATCCTCCTATCCTTTGGTTTCCTCCATAAAGTTACCAGAAGGATTATCAAATTAACAAGAAAAGGGAGGATGATGCTTTTGAAGAGCTAAAAATAAGTAATGGGTTAAGGAGACCCAGTGAACCAACTTTCCCTCCTTACATCATCACTGCTTTACATGTAATATCTCAGCTTGCATGAGGACATGCAAGAAGGTAATCCGGGGGGTATGTTGGGTTATGAAAAAGGTACAAATGTCCTCCGTATTCACACAGTTTGTGATACAATCTTGAGTGACTTTTATGTTAATTAGGGATAAATAGAATGGAAAATGATTAATATGTCTTCTAGTGATATTACTAAAGTCATGATGAATGAATTCTAAAATATGGTTGGAATTGTTTGATTTTGTTACAGGATTGGTCAAATATTGTCAAAACTGAAATAACAAAGGATATCTTGAAGATGCGTGAGCCATTGGAGGTTAATGACTTTTGGCACAAAAGTAGATTTAAAGATGATTCGATTTTCTATATTGTAACTTTATCATAAGTAAAGAAATCCTTAGGATCTTTCGATCCTCAGGATGGCTTGATTTACTCAGATTATTGTATATATAGAGGATAATAGATCCTAAAAGACAATCTAAATTATGTTCAAGTATTCAGACTCAGAGTTACTCTGCACAAGCCGTTTTTGTGAATGATGTACCAACTATGAAGTTAATAAAAGATTTGATCATTTTCACCATTTCTATATACTGAGTTTCTTGTAGCAGTGCTTCTAAGGACCAAGGGCCCAGTCTAAAGGAGCCACTGTTTCAGCTGTAATTGTATCAGTTTGATTTCTATTTTATGATTCAATTCCCTTTCACAATAGTTAAGACGAATGCATAAGTGTGTTAATGATTCCATATGGTTTGCATACATAAGATAGATATCTCTTGAGTGTTAATGATTGTTGATTCCAATTTCCGTTACTGTAGTTTTCTACTTGACAGTTCCTCACGTTTTCATATGCGTTTTTCCTTTTACTTAAGATTCACATTAGTTGTTCCTTTTGAATAGGTTACAATTTCCATTCCTTTCAGTTAAAGTTACAATTGTTGTTCCTTTCCATTCAGTTATGATTGTTATTCCTTACGATTAGATTACAATTGCAGTTTTTTTTCTTTTAGAATAGTTCCCTATTTCTTTTCCAGCAATTCAATTCCTAGTTAATAGTCAATTCTGCAAGTCTTTACTCAAATTCAATCTTTTCTTTTCATTTAAATGAATTTAGCAGGTTAGCTAGTTCATTTTCATTCATAGTGTGTTAGCAATTATATTTCAATTCCGTTAAATAAGATCTTAATATTAGAATCTTTAAATGAACATTTGAGGAACTTGATTGTGGATAAACTCATATTTTCTTTAGCTACACGATTTTAGCCTCTACAAGCTATCTGCATAGACTTTGTTGATGTTCTTGAGATAAAAGATGAATCCTCGGGTTGATAAATTAATGTTAAAACTAAGGTTGTTTTAGGACATCTTTAGACTCCAACATTGTGTATGCATGTTTATGAGTCAAAATTGTAGCTAAGTTCAAGAGGTTGCCTCATACTGTCATATTTGTTTGAATCAGAGGCACAAGGATTTAAAAAACTATGTTTCTTATAGTAATATGTTAAAACTTGCTAATTTTATTCCTCCTTTAATCACCATTTAGGTTGCAGTTGTAATGGCTTTTTTCCAAAAATTGCAAAATTGTGAGTTTCTTCAATCATGTCTCAGCTACTTCTGCAAGTAGCTCTAGTCTTCTGCTGGCTTCATCATTCAATCATATATTTTTCTTTATATGCATGTTCTCCTTCCTCAATTTTAGGTTCCTCACTTTCAAATTTCCCACCTACCTAAACAAGGTTGCATTTCTCTTCAATTTTGACTGAGCATTAGAAAGGGATGCATAGGCATTGTCTATGGTTGGTTTTCATTCCTTGAAATGCTTCATGATTCTATCCTATGATATTCTCTTTTCTTCCATGAGATTGATGATTTGATCTTGAGCTTCTCTTAGCTACTTATTCATCCATATTATATTTTTTTCTCCTTATGTGGGTGAAGTAGGGAGTTTTTTGCTTACTGTAAGCTGGCCCTGTGTCTCTGAAATCTTCTCCCTAGCTAAGGATATTGTCAGAGGAGTTTTAGGCTTGGCCAAAACTATGGTCTCAGGGTTGTGCATGGCCTCCTTCCCCTTTGGCATTTCTTGCATGGGGTATTTCTTGTTCTCTCGTGTTTTTTCATCAGAACCTCTCTCAACTAGCTTCCTCTTCAGCTCTCTTATCTCTTGATAAAACTGAGCAATCACATGTTGAGCCTCTTTAATATTTTGTTTCATTCACCTAAATTATGAGTCTTTCTCTCCTAATTTGGTTTGGCCTTCATCCATCTCCTGAGCTGCAACCTCAACATATTATGTCTGCACTGTAGGTGTAGGAATTCTTCTAGCTACTGACCTTTTGGTTGGATTTCTAGGTGTCTGGGTCTCTTTTGGTTCATCAGTAAACAATAGCTTCCTACCATTTTTTGGAACTATATGGCTTGGAGGAGAGTTTTCAACTTCCTTTCCTTTGCCTTTCTCTACAACACTTTCTCCCTTTTGACCTGAGCTGCTAGGAGACAATCTTTCAGCAGAAAATGGGGTATGTCTTTTGGGGTCCAGTGGAATATTGGTTGAGGACAAGAAAGAATCCGAGTCTCTGTTTATCTTTCTGAGTTCCTCAACAACTAGTAGCTTCATTAAGGAAAAGTGGAACAAGCTACTCTTAAGTTGGTCAACCCTGGTTTGGACCTTGCCTATCATCTTTCCTAAGCTTCTATACAGGTAAAAGGTAAGTTGAGAGGGTTTTTCCCTATGAATTGCATGAGGAGTCTCACATGGTACTAGTATACCCTATCAAACATACCATCACAAGTAAAATATATTTGTATGACCCTCAACAGCTTCTCATAGGGCTGTAGCACATACTCCTTAAGAATGGTGGCTTGTATCTTCTGATTTCTATATTTAGGCTTGAGGAAATCAATGTAAAATACATAATCCAAGGGCATACCTTTAAACCATCTTTCCCGTAGGATTGGGATCACTGTAGAAACAACTATTGTCCCCTATGAAAATGGGAATATTACCCCAGTGTTGTGAGGGAAATCTCCTTAAGGAATAGCAAATAGGGTTATACTTTGCATGCAGATATGACCAAGAGAAAAACTACTTTCTACCTTCATCCCCAAACTTAAATCCCATTTCTTTTTAGTAAATACATGGCCAGATCAACCTACCTTGTTTCGGGCATTTGATGTCTATCATGTTTTGCACTTTATCACTTGTTCATAGTTCTCCTTCCAAAGATGACCTGCATACAAGACAAGCAATGACTACACATGCATCTTACCTATAGACTAACGGGTTAGAAATTCAAACATGTACTTAACAAACTATGAATAACTCATGAATTGGGACAGGAAAATCATTTTCTTTATTACTTTGAATGAATCAACTTACAAAAAATTTAGACTGGCCACCGCTCCGGGAACCTGATCCTGGGCTCCTCTTCAACTGTCCTCCAACTTCTTTGCTTTGTATCTCTTCTAGCACAAGGATGGCTAGAGGGTTGGGACAATGGGAATATGCAAATGGGAAGAGTTTCTTTGCTATATTTTTCCTCCTCCAAATGGGACCCCTATCCCTTCTTTTATAGGCTAGAAGAAGCTAGGTATTTGGATGAACCCTTAGCCATGCATGGCCGGGAGTTTCAGTTAACTCACCCAGAGCTGTGTGTTCCATTGACAACTTTCCTTTTTTCGTGCTTTTGTCAGTCCACACGGGTTGTTTTAGGTCAGCTAGCGTGTACACGCGTGCAGTAATGGAGTAGGGTGTGTGGGCCCTTATAAAAGAGGTTTTTTAAAGAGTTTCTAAGCAGTGCTTTGGCAAAGAAGGGATCTAAGATGGCCTGATGCCAGGTAAGCATGTATGGTGCAATTTAGGGTTATAATAGATGTCCCCTAATGTGTGAGGTCAAAAGAGCTTCTGATGGCCGAAATACATTACCAATCTTTATTGATGTGCCGAATGATTGAGCCCAAGGATCAGGAACTGGGAGGCATCGTCTGCAAAATAACAAATGTCTCACCGAGGCGGGCATACCCATGCTCGGGATAAAATAGAATCATGGCTACCGATCAAATACACTGTACATCCATGTCATATAACTATATAAAGAGTAGTTGCGAACAATACACAGTGGAGCTACATCTCGAAATCAAAAAGGTATACATATAGAGTATCCATCTTCTAGAAGATGATATGGCCTGATGGCTAGAGATGAGGTCTTCAGAGCTCAAGCAACCACTTCAAAATCTTCAAAACTCGGGTAGGAGTGTAATATGAGTGTACAACTGCACTACCCAGAGGTCTTCGACGGCTCGTCGATCATGGACTTGATGATCAGACTGAAGGCTTCATTGATTTCGAACAAGGACTTGATTGGACATTCAGGATGGTTGGGTATGAGGGCAAGAGACAAATTGCAGAGGGGCCGACTCAGGCTTGGTGACAAAATTCCCTTGCACAATAGCATGACAAATGATGAGACTCAGGTAGCATGGCATTAATCATAAGTCTATGAAGCAGGAGGCAACGCAAACTCTCCATATGTTTGGAAGTATAACCAAACTATGGAGGACACAACTCTATATGGTGAGAACATCTTCCTAAGGTCGTACTACATCCCATAGTTTGATGAACAAAAAGATAGATGTTCTTTATCCAAGGGAGACTCATTATGTTGCTAATAAAGAAAATACTTTTCCCTTCCTCTTTTTGGGGTATATTTGATTTTTTTGTCTTTTTCAATAATTTTGGGAAAAAGAATAAAGGAATATTACATTACAATGGAGGAACGAGTGTTGCAAACATACAAGTTCAAGGCACAAGGACAATACTGATGTTCTAGTATAATGGTACTCAGGAAAAATCCTTCGGGGGCCAAGGGTGTTAAGATGAAGAATTAAATTGTTATAAGGCTGGCGTATAAGGTATGCAAACGCAGTTAACAAAACACACAATGGTAACGTCCTTCGATGTAAGTTTAACGAGCCTAGAGAAGGTAAGCTCGGTGGTTTTTCATATTTAGAGAGTCTGAAAAAACATAAAAGGAGACTCCATTGGGGTACCTTTTTCGAGGATAGTCTAGTCGATTAGAAAAAGGGGTAAACTAGCACCGACAAGACATCTATTCAAAACCATTTTAATCAGTGTGACAAGGACAAGATCACTCAGCCATTTTTTCATTTTTAAGGAGTCTGAAAAAAGCTTAACTATGGACTCTATCATGAATGTTCTTCTGGACCAATTTAATGAGTTTGAAAGAATAAGGTCACTCGACGATCTTTTCAATTTTAGGGAGTCTGAAAAGAGCTTAACTATGGACTCCGTGGGGGTTCCTTCTTTGTAAGTTTAGTCCCTCAGGCCCGAAAAAGGGATAAAATTATACCTAAGAGTACTCTTCTATAGAGTTGAAGTTCCATAGAGTATACCTTTGTTCGTACAATTGACCGTCCGGACCGAAAAAGGGGTAAAATACCGTCGGATAGACGTGACTTCAAATTTCAGTTTAACGAGCGTGAAAGGCCATAAGATCACTTGACAATATTTTCATATTTAGAGGGTCTGAAAAGGGCTTAAAAGAAGACCCGTTAATTTTTGGGAGTCTTGAGGGTGAGGTCAAGAGCGAAGAAGAATCATGCAAATGAGGCTCAAACTCGTATTCAGGAAAAACTACAAGGACTCCTGAGCCTACAGTGTTTTTAGAGACAACATGAATACCATAATGAAACCAGGATCTACCTAGGGTATCCATGTTCCGGTAAGCTCTACCACCAAGTTGCGACACTTCTAAAGTAGAGATGATGGTTCTGTGTCACAACCTGATGGGATCGATCCTATGGCAAAGGAAAAAGGAAATGAGATACACAAATTAGGGTAGAAACCTAACCTATATGTTCAAGTTGAGCATCGGAAAAAAATTCCACGGACCGTCAAAAAATACTCAAAACTCAAAAACAATTGTCCCAATACCCGATCAAATCCCTTCTATGCAACTCCTGAATCACTCTAAATGTTTTTTGGTATAAAAACAATGATAAGGGAGGCCAAAAAAGTGACAAAAAGAGGCCAAAATCTCTATAAATAGAAGCTGGCAGCTCATTATCACCATTGCTGATTTGGAAATTGAGTCTGGAGCCAAAAGACCCCCTTTGATTAAAGTGGTGATTCCGGGAGCTACAGTTGACGAAATGAACTTCTGTCTAGACCAAGTAAGTACAAACTCCCTTATCTTTCATTTTATGTCTTTATTTGTGCATTGGGTTTCATTTTTTAGGGGGGCGTCGACCTTTAAAAGGTCAGCCCTAGGTCCATGCGGGCTGTCTCAGGACAGGCCGCATGTACATTCGGGCAGAGTAAACTCTACATGTGTGTACATGCGACTGTCGCCAATACAACACGCGTGTACACGTGACTGTCGCCAATACAACACGCGTGGGCCCCCTTATTGAATGAAAAAGACTTCAAAAGCAAGGGTTAACCCTCCTGAACCTTTTTGTTTTGCAGGATGTATGTCCATTGGAGAGAAAGAGAGCATGAAGAGGTGAATGAGTTGGTCGGGGAAGACCCCAATGCTATGGCTACTTTGATGCAGTGTGGGTTACTCAAGTTTTTTCTATGTCCTTTCATGCGGGCACAACCTAGGCTACTGAATGCCTTGGTTGACTACTGGAATCTGGATGCAGAGGCATTCATGTTAGAGGGGTAGTCACTGGTGCCCACGGTCGAGGACATTTACTTTTTGATTGGCCTCTCTAGGAGAGGGGAACCAATCAATTTCTGGACTTTTCCTACGGGGCCGCATAACATAGCGGAATTTATAGGTCTATACTGTGCAGCTGATATAAACCACTCGAGCACGCAAGTTCCCATAAGAAAGATCACTAACTTATCGCTACAGGTGATAGTATTACTTATCGGGAGAATTACTAGTTTTGCGGATCTACATCAGGTGTCCCGTGCACAGATGAATTGTGCAGTCCAGTGCTTAAATGCACAAGTTTTTTATTAGAGTACCACTTTTCTTGAGTGTATGAAGAGGCAACTGACAGATTGTCGTTTGCGGATGCATAGGAACTTTGGGTATGAGACCATTCTATGTTCATTCTTTTTTGAGAGAGTTCCAAGTTTTAGTCCTCAAGTAGTGGTATGAGGAGATCAAGCCTCTTTTCCTGTTGTGTGTAGATGGGTAGTACTACTGCCGCGACAGGGTGGTGGAAGGACCAATGAGTCCTTCAATGATGAATTTTTTGCATGGCTATCACGACATATCCCAGTTATAGAGGACTACCCCTATGTCGGGATTGATTTTTCGAGAGACCCGGAGATACCAGTACCTCCTGGTGAGGAGCGAGGGGAGATGGGTAAGTCTCCACCTTTGTAGTTTTTTTTGTTGCATATGTAATTTTTATGTTGTTTTGTTATTTATATCATTTTTTTGTTATGCCAAAGTATTTGACAGATATGCGTTTCATTGTGTGCAGATGTGGGACCAGTGTGACCCGCTGACTATGCAAGGAACATGCGTCGTCCTCGGCTAGGGGTCGCACCTGCCCTCACAGTGGGACCAGCAGTAGCAGGAGATATTCTAGCCGGGGAGGCTGAGAGGGTATTGAGACGGGTTGAGAATAACTTTACTGCGCTCACTCGCATGGTCCCGATGGCAGAGATTGAGGACCTGCCACCATCTATGCAACCTCATGTAGTGGGGGCACCACAGACATGGGTCTGGTTGTTTTGGCGTTTAGCCATTGCTGTGGACCAGTATAACAGGGCCCATAGGCCCTGACTTTAGCTATACATTTTGACCTGCCACGAGCACTACTTGTATATAGTTTTTGAGGGCATAAGCCCTGTGACTCGTTATCGGTCCTATTTTTTTAGGTGCTTGCGTCCATCTATGTACTCTGGTTACTTTATGATATTATATATGTTTTTTTGGTCTTTTGTGTATTATGGATCATGTGTGAAAAAATGTATTTACATGCTTATGTTAATGTTCTTTCATATGTGTGCAAGATGCCAATCTAAAATTTGATTAGCTAGAGTATCTGTAACTTGGTTTAATCTCCTAGGAACATGAAAATATGTAATATAATCAAAGTTTCATTCTAAGAGACGTACCCTAAGGAATCATTGATGTAAAGTTGGATCATGAACCCGATACAATATGTTTAACTGAGACACAAACAGTTGAGAGTCAAGATAGACCTGGAGATAAGAGATACCCAATGAAAAAGCATCATGAAGCAACTCAATAACTACGCTATACTCGGCAACATTATTTGTGGTGTCACCTAATCATATACCTCCGAAAGATAATAACTAGCCTTGAGGTGTAAAGATGACCCAAGCTACGGAGGCAAGCCTCCAAGTGTGCCTACTAGCACCGTCTGCATACCCAATGCACACCTCAGAATCACTTGACATCTGCCACAGTGACGAAAGATAGTATCAATGACACGTCCATAATACTAAAAGAAACTAAAAAGTAATAGTACAAAGACTATACATATGTTACAAAAAGTTACCCACAGTGACCTGCCTATGAGTAATACTTCTTGAGGTAGAGCCCATTTCTAGGCTCCACCAAAGCATTCCCTTCAAAACCAACCAGACGATAAGTGCCCTTTTTTAAAACCTCTTTTATGATGAAAAGTCCGAACCACATGGGTTTGAATTTTCCTACCCCCAGGGGGTCCTTATCTTGGTCATAGACCAGGACAAGGTCGCCTTCAGAGAAAACTTGAGGACGAACGGACCTATCATACTGACACTTGACCTTATGTTTGTGAGCCTCATTGGCCAGGGCCGCATCATGGCATTGCTCATTGAGATACTCAAGGTATACTAACCGTTCTTCAAGTGGAGAAGTGTCTCGCAATAATTGTACTGCTAACTTTAAAGACGAGATCTGACATTCGATGGGCAAGACTGCCTCCAGCCCATAAACGAGTTGAAAAGGTGAGAAACCGGTTGCAATCTTAACAGATGTTCAGTAAGCCCATGATGCCGAGTATAACATCAAATGCCAATTTGACTTGGCTGAGTTGATAGTTCGCTGTAGAATGGTCTTAAGAGTTTTGTTTAAAGCTTCCACCTGCCCATTTGCTTGAGGGTAGTAGGGTGATGAATGTTCTTTCTGTAATCTAAGCTTTGATGTTAACTTGGTCATCATTTGGTTCTGAAAGTGACTGCCATGGTCAGTGACAATCTCCCTAGGGACACCGAACCTTCCTATTATCTGATTGAATAAAAAGAGAGTTGCAGTCTCTCCATCATCTTTAAACGTTGGCATAGCTTCGACCCACTTTGTGAAGTAGTCTATAGCTACGATGATATAGCGGTTCCCCCTTGCTAAAGGAGGGTTGCAAGTAGTGTAATCAATCCCCCACTTGGTGAAGGGACCAACTGTGATGACATGAAACATGGGAGCAGGATGCGCCCTCATCTTCAGAGAGAAGATTTGGCACAGATGGCACTTCTTCACTGATTCGATACAATCTTTGATAAGTTTTGGCCAGAAGTAACCTACTCGTAGAATATTTTGGGTTGTTTCCAACCCAGACAAATGAGCACCACAAGCTCCGGTATGGCAATCTTTAAGCACGATAATTGCTTCCTCATGAGTGAGGCATCGGCATAGGATGTAGTCTACACCTCTCTCATACAATGTATCATCGATTATGAGATAATTCTTAGCCTGATGGCATATGCATCGACGCTCATCATGAGAAGCAGTGGTGGGTCACTTCATAGTCTGGAGATAGATAAGTATATCTCCATACCAGGGATCTGAAGATGTGATCAAAAACATATCTCTCCGGATAGGCGATTCTTCAGGCACAACGTCACCTGACTCAATTGGAAGTTCCGAAATAAGTTCTGCGAAGACTAGTGACCTTTTAGACTTTGCTGAAACAAAGTCTAAGTCAAACTCTTGGAGGATGACTATCCATCTACTGATTTTTCTGCCTATTACCCATCGTGTCAACATGTATTGGAATGGATTCATGACAGCAATGAAAATGGTCTTGCGAAACAAAACATAATGATGGAATCGTTGAACAACATGAACTGCTGCCAACGCAAGTTTTTCGATGTGAGAATAATTTAGTTCCGGTCCTACGAGACCCCGGCTCAGGTAATAGATCACGTATTCTGAGAACAAGTCATCTTCCTGAACTAAAACCATGCCAATGGTTGATTCTGTTGCAGCCAGCTATAATAAGAAATCTTTGTTATAGTTAGGTGGCCAGAGCAGAGGGGCAGTGGTGAGGGCATGTTTCAATGCGTCAAAAGAGCATTGAGCCACATCGTCCCAGTGAAAGGGAACGTCTTTCTTCATTAAGCGCATAAATCCTTTGGTGATCTCAACATAGTTGGCAATGAAGCATCGTAAAAAGTTTGCCTTGCCTTGTAGACTCTGAAGTTGAAGGATTGTGAGTGGGGGGGGCAACTGAATTATTTCCTCAACCTTGAGAGGATCGACCATGATCCCTGTTGTTGACACTATGAAACCTAACAATCGTCCTGATGTTACACAGAAGCTGCACTTGTTTGGATTCAGGCGAATATGAAAGTAGCGACAATGTTTGAAGATAAGTCGGAGGTGTGTGGGATGATCCGTTCTCTTGTGATATTGTGATGCTAAATCATCTAGATAGGCCTCAACTATATGCTTGAGGTCATGGAAAGAAAAAGACATGGCCCGCTGAAAGGTGGCTCCAACAGTTTTGAGACCAAAAGACATTTTACGATATGCGAATGTACCCCATGGGCAGATGAATGTTGTTTTGTGTTGGTCTTCAGGTTTGATTTGGATTTGATCATATCCCAAAAAACCGTCCATGAAAGAAAAGGCTTTGCAACCCGCACATTCATCAATGATCTGGTCGATGAAAGGTGTGGGAAAATTATCTTTGGGACATGCCTTGTTCAAATCACGGAAGTTGGTACATACACGAATCATGCCTTGTTTTTTATTGACCGGTACGGGGTTTGACACCCATTGGATCAAATGGATAGGATAAATAAACCTGGCTTTTAGAAATTTCTCAACCTCAACCTTAATGGCTGCTGCTTTCTTAGGATTAACTGGATGAAGCTTCTACCGAACCAGCTTGGCATCAGGATACATTTTGATTTCATGTTCAACTATTTTTTGATTGATGCTTGGCATTTCCTCATAAGACCAGGAAAAAACGTCGCGAAATTCTTTAAAAAGATCGGTGTATATTTGAATCTCTTCGGGGGAGCAGTCCGCTCCGACGAAGACATTCTCCACAATGCCAGGGTTTCAGGAGATATTGATTGGTAAGGTTTCAGCGATAGTTTCCATATTACCCTCAACATAAACCTCATGTGTAGCTAAGGGATTAATAGGACAAGACCAATCTCCCGTCATAGTCATGATGAATTCTCCCGCTTCAATTCATCTTAACTCTGGGAGGAAGTATGATCTGTGATGAAGATCTTCCCAGGGTTTATTCAGACTAGTCATTGCTTCAATTATTGCTTCATCAGAGGGCAAGACTAAGTCTAATGAATCGGTGTGAGCAAGAGAACCCTGAGCCCAAATAGGCTCTAGAAGTGGATCTAACTCTTGTGCAAGAGCTGGATCAGTGTGGGATGAAGTTTTTTGGACTAAAGAGTATGCTACTTCAGTTGCAGACAAGGGCATGGACATGCCCGGGTGCCCTGTACCATCCATCATGGCTGATGGGGAAGGAAGTGTCCACGGATCGTCGAAGTAAGTCATGTGGAACGATGAAACTTGAAAAATCTCAACCTTATGGTGATTGGATATAAACTTGATATCGCCTTGAGGGGGCGGGTAATCGAAGCTACCCATAAAATATGGGCACAAACCAACCCCTACGTTGATGACACCGGGTTGAGGATTATCAATCATCAGGACTGTGGATGCCCCCAAAGCAGGGTCAGGTCTAGAGAAGGACAATTGATCGATGGTCACTATCTAGCCTTTGTGTGGAAACAACAAGACCTGGAAAACTATAGCAACTAGCAACCACAGCTTGTATGGCATAAGTCCAACTCCTTCCTAACAAGAGGTTATAGACGAGGGGAGCATCGACTACCTCCACTTTGACACACACGGTCTTCCCTCCTAACTGCAAGGGGAAAGAAGGAACGATACCATGTGGTTGGAATGAACAACCATCAAAAGTGGTGAGGAGAGTAAGTGACGGAGAAAAAACGGGCTGGCCAACGGCCTTCCAACATGCCAATGACATAACACATGTCGAGGTGCCCTCATCAACCACCATGCGGAAGATATTCCGAGTAAAATTTTTCGTGGGATAAGCCACTACTATCTGAAATGTTACGTGGTAAGGTAGATGAGGTTTTAATTCAGTTGTATCCAGCATAATTGTACCCAGATTACAAGTCTCGGTAGATCCTAAAGCGGTTAACAAGGATTTCCTCTGGGAAGGGCAGCTTTCGAGGACCTCCAAAGCGGACATCGCGTAAGGGGTTTGTGATAAATCCTCCACCACAGAGTAGTTCTGGGTGGCCCTTGCGTTTGGGTTATGAGAAGCTTTTTTGAATGCACCTTTGGGAATGCGTGTCATTGTTTCGCCCAACGTCTTATCAATATGTAGAGGAAGAGATGGGAGTTCAGCTTCTTTACCCTTCTCAGAAGTACTTGGTTTACTATAGTCATGCGCTCTAGTCGATATAAAAGCATCACCCGTCATCATATATACATTCACGGATGCGGGGTTGTTCATAGGAAGACAGGGTTCTTAGCTGCCCCCTTCCGTGCTTGTAGAGGCTTGGGTTAGATTTTGCCCATGTTGAAATGGATTGGTCAACACAACAGGCTATTGCTAGGTCACAAACTTTTGGGCTTCTACAAGTCGAGGACATAGATGGGTCGGGTGGTCTTCCACACACAAGTTGCATGGATACCTCGCCTTTAATTTCTCAGTGTTGTCCCCATCAACATTATCGGTAGGTTTTTTATCCCCCTTACCCTTATTTAATTGTTTTTTCTTTCCTTCAGGCTGTTAGGTGGCCTTTGGGTTAGTCGATTTCACTGTGTGTACCTCCGACGTTTTGGTAGGGGGAGCAGCCAAAGTAGTAGTTTGGTTGGCCGCTGTGTGTTGTATAGATAATTTCTACAACTGCTTCGTCAACTGCTCAGTGGGCTTTGTTTGTGTTGAACCAACAATACCATTGGCATGTGGTCCATCTCTCTGTCTAGTTTTATCCAGTATTGAGCATGGCGCATCTGGCAAGATGTTGTATAATAAACCGGACTGAGAATATATGAGCTCAAATTGTTGAGCTCTCATGATGGCATCTTCTTCGGAAAATACTCCCGACGTTGTGACATCTTTGGAAAACTGCGGGACCAAAGACTTAAGGAACCACTCAAGAAGGAATGCTGGTGGGACTGGAAGCTTAATTAGACTCTTATGGCATCTCCATTCTCGTATGTGATCAGAGATATGGTCTGCTGTCGTTTGTTCGAAATTGGCTAGCAGCTCTGTGTCAGCATCGTATCTCACAGGTAACTGAAAATGGTTTAGGAAAGCCATTGCTATCTCAGCAAAGGAAGAGTATCTTGAGTGATTGATCTCAATGTACCATTTCGCGGCACTCCCAATGAGAGTACGTTGAAACAATCACAATTGTATGGAGTCATCTTTCAATGAGTTAGATGAGCACCAAAGATGGAAGGTAGTCACATGATATCCTGGATCTTCGTTAGGCTTGGCTTCAAACTTTGGAATGTCTGAAGGCAACTTCGTTGGCATAGGAGGCCAACGTTGATCGTGACAAATAGAGTCATTCAACAACCTTGTCAAATCTGGAAAGTGCAAAGTCGCCAGGAAGGGTAGTTTGGGTTGTTGGTGATAACCTAGGAAAAAGGGGCCTGGAGTTTGACTGGCACCAGGTTGCCAAGAAAAGTTTGGCTGCTGGCCCGGATTCTGGTAGAAACCATGGCCCTGGCCAGCATATGGATTTGGCATATGTGGAGACATCATCGGCTGATTTCCAAAATAGGACATAGATGGTTGGGCATGCATTATATTCGAAGGACTCTGGGAAGGGTTGCCCCATGTTGGTCATGTGGGGATAGGCATAGTAGTTTTTCCGGGGTTCCATTGATTGTGGAAAGAATTACCCCAGATTGGAATTCCGGATGAGGGAATGGATCCCTGCCAAGAATTCCAAGGCCCTGATGCAGAATAAGTTCCTAGGTTTACCCCTTGGGTAGGAATAGTACCCTGCACAAGAATAGATTGTCCAAAATTGGGATTACCCCCAGTCAGGAAAGAGGCTGACGAGAAGGCATTGTTACCAAACGTTCTGGCCAAAGAAAACAATGTCGAACCTACCGGAAAATTATGCGAAGGTGGTCCTTGACTCCCCGCTCCAAATAAACTATGGTATGTAGGTTTCCTAACGGATTGTTGATGCGAGCCACCGAGTGAATGGGATGAAGGAGGGATATGACCTCCTCTATAAGGGAAAGCGTTAAAAGGAGTAGGAGTGACCCCCATGTGACCCTGCAGAGGAGCGCTAGAGCTCCCTGCACCCAGACCTAAAGTATGTAAAGTGGAGTAGGAAAGGACAGGACTTGTACCTGAACTAGGCATCACGTATGAGAACGGAGGACCTGTCGCACTTGGTGTGAAAGGGGTTGTGGCCGCTGCCAAAGACAGGATCATACCATTGTGCAATGTAGAGGCGGTCGAGACCATGGTGGCTCAGATCGGTGATGGTGGGTTAGGAGGTGAAAACTCTCCCGTGGTGACAACCGTAGTGGGAATTGAAGAATTCCTAGAAGGAGTAACAACATTTGTTTCCATTGCTGTGTGCAAGACTGTCTGGCGCTCGTAAAATTGAACTTGTACGATGAAAGGTGCCAAGTAATCAGTGGTTGGGGTTTCAACCAGGCCAAGAGCGTTTGATTTAAGGTACAAAACAGTTGATTCCTCCGGATGTTGGTCAGGCACAATTTCTTGTAACCTGGTCGCTTCAAAAGACCCTTGTTGGTCTAGCTTTCGCCTTAACAGTGGCGGGGGTGGCTCCAGTGTAACCGACGGCAGGCCAAGAAGCCTTCGTGACTAGTGGAGCTCATGATCCTCCACTGTGTGAGAAGATCAAAGACACTCTAGGGTAGTCTAAACGTTCAAAAGTAACATACACTAAAAAAGTCCCTAGAAGATAAGACAGGCAAACACTAAATTAATTGGAAGAACAATTACAACAACCAACACTAGAGCAACTTACCAGTGCAAGTGAAACTCGAACACGGAAGCACCCTCCGAGTATACTCTGAAAAGCATGGCCCGATTTCTGTCCTAGGTACTGCGGTATACCCCCACAATCAGCTGTGTATGTCCCTAAAAAAGATAGGCAACTAGGTTGCCAGTGCGCAAATAGTCACCAGGCGGGTACAGTTGAAAGTCGGGTAGACCATAATGAGCAGGGTATCGAGCCCGAAACCTATCAAGGGTATCGAAATAAAGTGGTCTGGAAGACAACTGAGGACCTCAAATGGATTCGAGACCCACAAAACCCCATGTCAAATGCAATCGACGGAATCCCAAAACAAGCCCTCTATATGTGTTCTCCTCTACGATTGGTCCAGCTTTGGAGGGGTTATCTCTGCTACCTTTCCGCATGCAACCTTATGTTTATCCCCTATGTTAGAGGGGGGTCTTGAATAACTTTCACGATACTGTACTTAGACACTCCCTAACTCAGACTCCAATGTTTGATTTTAAATGGCCTTGAAGAGTTTCCTCTCCAACCTAATCCAAGGCCCTAATCCTGAACTAGTTGGTTAACCCTACAAACGTAAAAGTCTAATAAATTTTAGATTTAGCATTAATTTTATGGCTTTGTCTTATGTCAAGGGGTATGAAAGTGAAACTAATGATGTGTAAAGACGAAATAAAAAATGAATAAAAAAGTTGGAAACAAAAAACTTTTACTTAATGCAAAATTTCAACAACTTTTCAATTTTTTTTTTTTTAATTTTCTAAGATTTTGGACAGCAAACTCAAAAGAAATTTCACTTGACTACAAGCTACTTATGATCTAAGTAAACTGCAAAAAATTATGAAATAAACAAATTTTCCCTGGCTAATAATGCAAAAACACACTCTTCAACCAAACAAGAAAATAAAAGAGATTTTTTTATTTATTTAAATGTTGATAAAGCAAAAAGGAAAAATGCCAACAAGTAAAAAACCAGAAAAAACAATTATGGCCTAATCGTAGATCGCAAAGAATCACTTCAAGAAATCACACACTAGCAACTTAAAAAATGACTCTCACACTTGTCTAAAAACCCTAAATTTTTTTTATTTATGACAACTTTTAAATGAGAAAAAGAAAGCTAAGGGTAAGATTAATCCTAAGCTACTGACTGTTAAGACAAAGATTCAAACACCTGAGAGGTATAATTCTCATCAAGGGAAAGGATGACTGCCTTACCCTCAACAAAAACTATCCTGCACAAGCACGCTACTGATAATCCAAAAGCAAGCGTGTGAATGCGCGTTGTATAGAGACAGAGGGCGTGTACATGCGGGCTGACCTTGTATAGGTCGCGTGTATCTCTGAACTCTGAGAAAAAATAAAAACATACAACCCAAACCAGGAAGAGACCACTGATATTGATAACCAGGATCCCTTGAGGGCTTGGACACTCTTTTTAACAGAAAAAGAAAACAATGTAAGGAAAACAAATTGTAAAACAAACCAATCTGAGACAAGACTGCAAACAACCAAGACTTAGAAAGAATCCCAGAAAACCCCTGAGAATGTCTGATTCTAACAGGGAAGAGGATGACTACCTCAAAAATTCTTTGGACTCTACATGCTACTACTACTTCTTGTTAGAAAAACAGGACCGTGGAGCAATAAAATAAAACAAATGCGGAAACAAAACACAGAAGATACACAATACAAGAGAGACACAGATTTACGTGGTTCACCCAGTGTGGGCTACGCCCACCAGAGAAATTGCCCAGTCCTTTCTTTATTATTATCCAGCAAAATGAAGGGATACAACCTACAACAAAACCCGTTGTAACTTCCTTTTCTTTCTCTCACAGTCTCCGCTCTTAGAATACAATACTCGCCAACATACATAGCCGCAATACATTTCCCTCATAAAAGAGGTTTGCCTTCTAGGGCAAAAAACCCTAACATAATCTCTATCGTTAGATCTGCAACCTTATAATGAACGGTCCAGATTTACAATGAAATTACAATATACTTTTACAAGGCAATTTTTTCTTCAGGGGCTTCACCCTCGAACCCCCGCTGGGGGCCCGCTTGCCCCCAGACCCCCCAACCAAGGAGATAGCCCCCCCGAACCCCGCAGAGGGGGTTCCCCCCCTCTACACTCCCCCACGTGGAAGAGTGTACACACTTCTGGGGTGTAAATACTTCATGGGGTATAAACACGGTTGAAAGTAAAATACCTCTAAATCAGGAAGATAATCAGGCTCCACAACCAACAATCTCCCACTTGGAGACTGATCTCAACAACTCCATCGCTGTTGTATATGTTGGACTCTGAACCTTCTTGGACCTAGCAAATTTCTCATCTTCATCTTCATTCTTGAAGACCAACTGAAATTGAGCAAGAACTCAGTTTCTCCCTGGTTACTCCCTTTGTTAACATGTCTGCAGGATTCTGGCTAGTGTGTATCTTTTCTAGCTTCAATTGTCCATCTTCCAAGGAGGATCGTATGAAGTGGTACCTCAAATGTATATGCTTAGTCTTTTAATGGAAGGCTGAGTTCTTTGCAAGGTGAATGGCACTCTGACTGTCACAGTACAACCTGTTGTTCTCCTGCTTCTTTCCCAATTCCTCCATAAACCTTTGTAACCAAATCATCTCTTTACTAGCCTCTGTAGTAGCAACATATTCTGCCTCTTTTGTTAAAAGTGCAACAACCTTTTTCAGTTTCGAAATCCAACTTACTGTTGTTCCACCTATAGTAAAAACATACCCTGTGGTGCTCCTCCTGCTGTCTTTATCACCTGCCATATCTGAATCAACATATCCCTGTAGAAAACTGTATGAACCTCCAAAACATAATGCATGTGTAGTAGTACCTCTCAAATACCTGAGAATCCACTTTACTGCCTCCCAGTGTTCTTTACCTGGATTGTTCATATACCTGCTCACAACTCCCACTGCATGTACAATATCTGGTCTTGTGCAAACCATTGCATACATCAAGCTGCCAACTGCTAATGAATATGAGACCCTGGACATGTATTCTATCTCCTCCTGTGTCTTAGGACACATTTCCTTAGTTAATTTGAAATGGCCGGCCAAAGGTGTACTAACTGGTTTTGCATTCTGCATTCTAAACCTCTCCAACACCTTCTCTGTGTACTCACCCTGAGACAATGTCAGTTTGCGATTTTCCTGTCTCTTTTTATTCTCATACCAAGGATTTTCTTTGCAGCACCCAAATCCTTCATCGCAAATGAATTGGCTAATTTCTTCTTGATCACATTTATATCCTTCATATTAGACCTTGCAACAAGCATGTCATCTACATACAATAGAAAGATAATATAGCTTCCATTTTCTAGCCTTTTAAAATAAACACAGTGATAAGAATGACATCTATTATAACCTTGTTCTATCATAAACCTGTCAAACTTCAGATACCACTGCCTTGGAGCTTGCTTTAGGCCATATAAGCTCTTCTTCAACCTGCATACAAAATTCTCCTTCCCTTTGTTCTCATACCCCTGTGGTTGTTGCATATAAATCTCTTCCTCCAAATCCCCATGGAGAAAAGTTGTTTTTACATCTAACTGTTCAAGATG
>ML786590.1:151250-189313 GCA_009831015.1 Picea engelmannii | reverse complement strand
GTTACATTGGAAGAGAACAAATCCAAAACAACTTTACTAAATATTGTAAGTCTGTTTTGACCATATTTAATGCAAAACAAAATGTATCTTATACAATCAAATATCTGAGCAAAATTTGATTCTGATGTATGGATGAGTCATCAGGTGCATCTAGAGACCCCTTCGAGACAATTGGTGCGATGTTAGGTAGCCCTGTCACCTGTGCATAGCAGACTGGACCTAGCGCTACACAAATGCTACCTACAACGTTTTTATATCACGCTTGGTGTAATATCCCCCGATAGTGCCCCAGTTATATTATGAATTGTAATCATGTTTATGAATCGTAAATCATGTATTGTAGGTTGGTGAGACGAGTATTGATAAGCTGGTAGGCTTATATGTTTATTAGGCCGGAGAGCCTAAGTGTTAAATGTCAGGGGCCTATTTTTGTATATGCAATATGCAGAACATTAATAAAAATATAAACATCGATGCATGCAGACTGACCATGAAGAAAGAGTGATGGGGGACTAAGCTTCCAAAAGGTGGGTACGGGAAAAAGGGGCTGAAAGGTTGGAAAGAGGGGCTAAGATTAGGGGATTAAGTCCTTGAGAATAATAATTGATTATTATTCCAAAATCTATGTGAAATGTAGGTTTTTATCCTAAGTTCCTGAAAAGGGGAAACGTGAGGAAAAGGGAACGCATGATGATGGAGCGAATGCAGCCTCATGGGAGACATGTGTCGACTCAGGCACATGAAATTTAATCTGAGAATTGATCCATGATTGGGGTTCGTTCCCCATTCTGTTGTCCTTTGTTTGACTCGAGAGATCTCTACGTATGATTTCTGTAAACCTCACGCAACTCTGAAACACAAAGCTTGTGATGTATTCTTGAGAAGCCGATACACCCTCTGTCTAAACCGTTAATTCTGTGTTCGACCTCTGCGGGAATACTTGTCATGCATCCTGGAAACGGGTGTTATCCGAACCATGTTGTGTTTTAGTGGCATGTTGTCATTTCTTGTTTCCACGCCCCATTTTCCTATTGCTGTTGTCACTCGTGAGTTAGCCAAAATATGTCGTTGTTGTTGTTATCCTGAACTTGCGAGAATTGAGTTGAAAACTGGTTGAAGAAATGGTTGTTATCATGGTAGAAGAGGCAGGTTGTCATGCCTGTGAGCAACTCTCTCCAAGTGAGGGAGTTTGCTGGGAAGTGGTTTTCTTCTAGAGAGTGTCCAACACCAGCTACAGAGCTCTGAGACTTCCTGATCTGGCCTGTTCTTGAGGCTGAGAGAGGGAGGTGAAGCACCGATGGATTGTTCTTGTGAAGGTGTATACTCCCAGGTGGAACATGCATGTGGGGAATGAGAGTCTGTGAGTAGTGGGTGTAAGAAGGCTCCTGGGGAGAATCCTTCTGGTTGCTCTGTGTAGTTTTCCTGTAACCTCAGCCTAGTCTAGGATTCCCTTACCTTGGGTGGAGCTTAGTCCCAGGTCGGGGGTGACCCACTGCTGAGCATGATGAGCAGCGTGGTCTAAGGCTGGGAGGTTTGTGGAAGGTCTGCACATGGTTGATGGGTTACTACAGTTCCAAAGATAAGTATATGCATGTGTTTAATTGCAATTAAAATGAATGACTGTGATGCTTGCAATATTATCATGTATTCCGTTGCGATGATATTTATTGTTGATTCCATTAATTCTGTATGTTAGCAGTAATTATAAGTTTACTCTGTTAATCCATTTAACTTCATTTAAATGCATACTACATAAGTATGAGAATGTTTCCACGTAGTAGCGTTGCCTGGCAAGTGGAGTGATGGTTGGGGACGTTACAATATGGTATCAGAGCCATGTTCTCAAAACTAAGCCTGGATGGGCCAGATAAGTGGTCTTTGGACCCAAGGTTTCGAGTGGAAATGGTGTTCAGAGGAACCAATTTCGAACCTTAGATTGTTTTTGAGTGCTAAGGGGTTACATTGGTCATGTACGAAGCTCAGGATAAGTAGCGGAAGAATAAAACTGCAACCGGTATGATATTTAACCACGGAGAGAGAGAGAACTCAACACTTGGGGTGTTGGAGCCATAGGATCTGTTCAGAAATAAGGAAAAAACCTTTATGACCGTTAGATCCGGAGAAGGTGTTGGGAGGATATCTGAGAAGCCTTTCGAGAGTTCAGTTGTCCGGAAAAGCGGGGTGCGCTGAGACACAAACCCCCGAAACCCAAAACTTCTAAGTCCTGAGAATATCTACATTGTAGATCTGGGAAAAATATCTCGATCGTTGGATCGAGAAGAAGAGCGGGGAGTAATTTTAGGAGTTTGGCTATCGGGAGAAGTGGGATGTGCTGATGCACAAACTCCCGAAGCCCGAAATCATGAAATCCCGAAGAGATGAAGTAGTGTGTCAGGTTGACATCACTTGGATGGATGTGGACCCATGGGATGTGTGCCACATGTCAGTGGGACCTGAAGGGAAAGTAGACGTAGTGGGGGCCAGATGACATCACCTGAGGTTTAACGAGTGTCGGAACCATTTAGAGTTGCCACAGAGGGCAAAGAAATGGGGAAAGAACATAATGCTTTTAGTTCAGAGAACAAAGCTAAAGGGATGGATGTTCATTTGGGAGTTGAAGGATTGAACTCCAATGGCCATGGAGAAGAGATAGATAAGGAAGGAAACATAAGGAAGATCATTGAATGATTGCAAAAAGATGCCCAAACTCATCGAGAAGATAGTAGAAAGCTCATAAAAGCTCAAGAAAAACAAGGAGAATTCAACATAAAGTTGTTAAAGAGTTTGGAGAGAATAGAAAAGAAGTTGGATAAGGAGAGTGACTTGATCAGAACAGGGAGTCACCAGACTTCTAAGGGAAGAAGGTCAAGGAGTGTCGATAGACACCATCATCACTCCCAAGGTCGCTCCAAGAGAAAGACACACAGTAGTTCAAGCCCATATCCTACCAAAAATCACAGGAGATCTAGAGTGGATGAATTGAAGGGAGAGATGAAAAAGATTAAGCCTCCTACGTTTGATGAAGAACATCATAAGGAGGAAGATGCCAAAACATGGTTGCTTGGTATGAGGAAATACTTCCAACTACATAATTATTCCTCTCATGCAGAAGGAAGAATTGCGACGTATCAACTGAAAGGAAAAGCATCCATGTGGTGGGATCAACTTGTGTAGGTGCAACACATTAGAGAGAAAGATATCACTTGGAAAGAATTCAAGAAGTATTTTGAGAAGAAGTATTTGACTAAGAGATATTATGACAGAAAGATGAAGGATTTCTTTGAACTCAAGCTAGGCAGCATGACCATGGATGAGTATGAATGTAGGTTTTTGGAATTGTTGAAGTATGTTCCATTCATCAAAGAAGAAACCGTCAAGATTCAAAGTTATCTGAGTGGAATGCCACTTTCCATCGGTGATAAGATCCATTATGATGACCCTAAGACCATGGAAGAAATGATAAGAAGAGAGAAATTCTTATATGAGAAGCAAAGAGAAAATCCTACCTTTCGGAAGGCTTGGGACAACCAGAGGAAGTTCAAGAAAGAACAGAGGTAGAAGGGAAACAAACCTCCCATTTTTTAGAAATAGTCCTCAAGGACAACCATCATTTAGAGAGCCAAGAATGGATGAAGTAGGGGAACAAAGTCCAAGACAGATGCCCATCCAGTGTTGGGGTTGTCAGGGAAACCATAAGTACAGAGATTGTCCCCACAAAAATGGCAAAGTGAGATTTGTCCATAATGTTCAGCAAGATGAAATGGTGGAGGACATGGGCAATAGGATGTCGAGGATCTATGCAGCCCTGGACAACAAGCAAGCTGAATTTCAGTCACACATGATTGAAGTAGAAGGTATGATCAACAAACAACCATTTACTATTTTAATTGATTCAAGGGATAGCCATAGTTATGTAGATCTTAGAGTGGTGGAAAGTTTGCATTTGTCGATAAGAAAACATGAAAAGTATTGGTTAGTGAAGATGGCTACAGGAACCAAGAGAAAAGTCACTGAGTTAGTTAAGTCCTATCCAGTGGATATGAAGGGACTGAGCACAAAGGTTGAATTGAATGTTCTACCTTTAGGGTCTTATGACTGTCTAATTGGGATGGATTGGTTGGACCAACACCATGCCATCTTGAACTATCATAACAAGGCATCACTTTCCTGGATGAGGAAGGGAATCAAAAAATAGTCCAAGGATTTCCCAGAGCTATTGCTATCAGAGAAATCTCAGCAATGCAACTGAAGAAGTGCTACAGGAAAGGCTGTCAATTATTTGCATCCCATGAGGAGGAAACACCTAAGGATAAGGTGTCAAGTATTGGATATCATGCAGTACTAAAGGAGTTTGGATATGTATTCCAGGAGATACCAGGATTACCCCTGAAGAGAGATATTGATTTCTCTATAAATTTGATGCATGGAACAGCTCCAGTGTCGAAAACTCCTTACATAATGAGTACGCCAGAGATAAAAGAGTTGCAATCGCATCTTGAAGAGCTTCTGAAGAAGGGGTATATATGCCCAAGTGTGTCACCTTGGGCTTCCCCAGTCCTGTTCATGAAGAAGAAGGATGGGACGCTGAGATTGTGTATCGATTTCAGACAATTAAACAAAGTGACTGTAAAGAACAAGTATCCTTTGTCGAGGATTGATGACCTCTTCGATCAGTTGAAGGATGCGAAGATACTTTCGAAGATATACCTCAGGTCAGGATACCACCAGGTAAGGATAAAGGATGAAGAAATCAGCAAGACCACCTTTAGAACAAGGTATGGTCATTATGAGTTCACAGTGATGTCGTTTGGGTTGTCGAACGCACCCGTTGTTTTTATGTGTCTAATGAATGGTGTATTCAGGAACTATCTAGACAAGTTTGTCATAGTATTCCTGGATGAAATTCTGGTGTATTCCAAGTTGGAGGAAGAGCATGAACAACATCTGAGGATGGTGTTGTAGGTGCTAAGAGAGCACCAACTGTATGCCAAGTTGATCAAGTGCTCATTTCATCAGGAGAAGATCCAATACTTGGGGCATATTATCTCAAAGGATGGGATAGTTGTATATCCTGAGATGATTGAGGCCATTAGAGGATGGTTAGCACCAAAGAATGTGACAGAAGTTAGATCCTTCATGGGATTAGATGGTTATTATCAAATTTTTATCTCAGGGTTCTCAAGGATAGCTCACCCTATCACTTCCTTGCAAAGGAAGGATACAAAGTTTCAGTGGACAGGGTATTGTGAGAAAATATTTCAACAATTGAAGAAACTATTAACCAATGCTCCAATATTGAGGATTGCAGATCCAAACGAAGATTTCCTGGTATGGAATGATGCATGCAAAGAAGGACTAGGAGGAGTCCTCAGTCAAAATGGATTCGTAATTTGTTATGAATCCAGAAAGTTGAAAGAGCATGAAAGGAACTATGCCACTCATGATTTGGAGTTGGCAGCCATAGTACACACTCTAAATAAGTGGAGGCATTACCTCATGGGAAGGAGGTTTGAACTGAGAACATACCATAACGGTCTGAAGTATCTATTTGATCAACCAACCTTGAATGCTAGGCAGAGTAGGTGGTTGGAATTTTTGTGTGAATACGATTTTGATATCAAGCATATCAAAGGGAAGGAGAATAAAGTGGTTGATGCATTCGTTAGGAGAGTACATGAGTTACATGCTACAACCATTAACACGTACCGAACTGATATAAAGGGTAGAATTTTTGAAGCTGCAAATGCAGATTTGTAGTACTTGGAGCTAGTAGCAAAGATACAACAAGGTGAGATGCCATGGAAAGTGGAGATATATAAACAAGAAACTGATGGAATACTTATGTATACAAACATAATTTATGTACCTAATGTCTAGGACTTGAAACATATGATTTTTCATGAAATGCATAATGTGCCTTATGCAGGGCACCCTGGATATCAAAAAATCGTGGCAGCAGTCAAGAGCCATTACTTTTGGCCAGGTATGAAGAAAGAGACTGTTGGATACATCGCCAGATGTATGGAGTGCCAGAAGGTTAAATATAAGCATAGGCACCCAACAGAGTTGTTGCAACCTTTACCCATTCTTGAGTGGAAGTGGGAAGTGGTCACAATGGACTTCATCACAGGATTGCCTAGAACAGGCAAGAAACATGATTCAATTATGGTGGTGGTGGACAAGATTACGAAATCTTTCCATTTCATTCCATTAAAGAGTACTCACAAGGCAGCAGATGTTGTTGACATCTTTGTGAATGAAATAGCATGATTGCACGAAATCCCTAAGACAATTGTGTCTGACAGAGACCCGAAATTTACCTCAAATTTTTGGAAGGGGTTGTTCAAAGGATTCGAAACGAATTTGAACTTTAGCACAACTTATCATCCCGATTCTGATGGAAAGACAGAGAGGGTGAACAGAGTAATATAAGACATACTGAGGATGTATGTGATGGACAAACCATCGAAATGAGAAGACTACCTGCATTTGGTAGAATTCGCCTACAACAATGGGTATCAAGAATCGTTGAAGATGAGCCCATTTGAATAACTTTATGGCAGAAAGTGAAATACTCCAGTAAGCTGGGATAATACAGCTAACAGGGTAGTAGTTGGGCTAGAATTTCTCAAGGAAATGGAAGAAAAAATGATAAAAATCAAGAAGAATTTAAAGGCTTCCCAAGACAGGCAAAAAAGTTATGCTGATAAGAACAGAATCCACAGAGATTTTAAAAGTGGGTGATCATGTTTTTCTGAAAGTAAAATCCAATATAAGCTCCCTGAAGCAGGGAAACTGCGCCAAGTTGGCAGCTAGATTTTGTGGGCCATTTGAAATCCTAGAAAGGATTGGGCCAGTTGCATATATGCTTGCATTACCTGCATCCATGACTGTACATAATGTGTTTCATGTTTCATTGCTTAATAAATATATCCCTGATGCTAATCATGTAATTGATTAGAATGTGATTCAGGTGGAACAAGAAGGTGTCTTGCAAGTACATCCTGTGCGCATATTGGACCAAAAAGAAAAACAGGTCAGGAATCGAGCCATAGGGATTGTAAAGTTCCAGTGGACCTGGTACGGTCTTGAGGATGTGACATGGGAGCATGAGGATACTATGCRGGCAGAATACCCACATCGTTTTGAAAATTTTGAAAATCTTGCTGATGTTGTGTAAAGAGTTGCACTGAGGACAGTGCAAAAATAAGGGGAGGGAATTGTAATATCCCCCGGTAGTTCCCTAGTTATATTATGAATTGTAATCATGTTTATGAATTGTAAATCATGTATTGTAGGTTGGTGAGTCGAGTATTGATAAGATGGTAGGCTTATATGTTTATTAGGCTGGAGAGACTAAGTGTTAAAGGCCAAGGGCCTGCTTTTGTATATGTAATATGCAAAACATTAATAAAAATATAAACATTGATGCGTGCATACCGACCATGAAGAAAAAGTGATGGGGGACTAAGATTCCACAAGGCGGGCAAGGGAAAAAGGGGCTAAAAGGTTGGAAAGAGGGGCTAAGCTTAGGGGCTTAAGTCCTTGAGAATAATAATTGATTATTATTCCAAAAACCATGTGAAATGTAGGTTTTTATCCTAAGTTCCTGGAAAGGGGAAACATGAGCAAAAGGGAACGCATGTTGATGGAGTGCATGCAGCCTCATGGGTGACATGTGTCGGCCTAGGCACATGCAATTTAACCTGAGAATTGAGCCGTGATGGGGGTTCGTTCCCCATTCTGTCATCTACTGTCACACCCAAGAAATATCTGCGTTTGAGTTCTGTAAGTCTCTCACAGCTCTGAAATGCGAAGCCTGTGATGTATTCTTGAGAAGCCGATACACCCTCTGCCTGAACTATCGAGTCTGTGTTCGACCTCTACGCGAATTTCTTGTCACGCATACTGCAAATGAGTGTTATATGAATTGTATTTTGTTTTAGTGTCCTATTGTCATTTCCTGTTTCCACGCCCCGTTTTCCTGTTGCTACTATCACCCGTGAGTTAGCCAAAAGACATCGTTGTTGTTGTTATCCTGAACTTGTGGGAATTGAGTTGAAAAATGTTTGAAGAACTGGTTTTCAGACCGTTCTAGAAGAGGCAGGTTGTCAGGCCTATGAGCAGCGCTCTCTAGGTGAGGGAGTTTGTTGGGAAGTGGTTTTCTTCTAGAGAGATTCCAACACTAGCTATGGAGCTCTGAGACTTCCTGATTCAGCCTGTTGTCGAGGCCCAGAGAGGGAGGTGAAGCACCGATGGATTGTTCTTGTGAAGGTGTATACTCCCGGGTGGAATAGGCATGTGGAGAATGAGAGTCCGTGAGTATTGGGCGTAAGAAGGCTCATGGGGAGAATCCTTCTAGTTTCTCTATGCAGTTTTCCTACAACCTCAGCCTAGTCTAGGATTCCCTTACCTTGGGTGGATCTTAGTCCCAGGTCGGGGGTGAACCACTGCTAAGCGTGATGAGCAACATGGACTAAGGCTGGGAGGTTCGTGGAAGGTATGCACGTGGTTGGTGGGTTACTATAGTTCCAAAGATAAGTATATGCATGTGTTTAATTGCAGTTAAAATGCATGACTATGATGCTTGCAATATTATCATGTATTCCATTGCGATGATATTTACTGTTGATTCCATTAATTCTGTATGTTAGCATTAATTATAATTTTACTTTGTTAATCCATTTAACTTCATTTAAATGCATACTACATAAGTATGAGAATGTTTCCATGTAGTAGCATTGCCCGACAAGTGGAGTGATGGTTGGGGACGTTACACTTGGTTTTCTTGAAACTTGTGCAGATCCAAGTGGTAGCTACCAATTTGAAACCTGATTTGACCTCCATTGTGGTACATCAATCATTTTATACTGTCCTTTTCAATCATATGTGTCTACAACATTTGTGTAACACAGACTCTCTACACAAGTGTTGTGTATGCATGTTTATCAGTCAAAACTATAGCTAAGTTCAAGAGGTTGCCTCATACTGTCATATTTGTTTGAATCAGAGGTGCAAGTATTTTAAAAAATATGTTTCTTATAGCAATATGTTAAACCTTGCTAATTTTCTTCCTCCTTTAATCACCATTTAGGTTGCAGTTGTAATGGCTTTTTTCCAAAAAATGCAAAATTGTGAGTTTCTTCAATCATATCTCGGCTACTTATGCAAGTAGCTCTAGTATTCTTCTGGATTCATCATTCAATCATATATTTTTCTTTATATGCATGTTCTCCTTCCTCAATGTTAGGTTCCTCACTTTCAAATTTCCCACCTACCTAAACAAGGCTACATTTCTCTTCAATTTTGACTGAGCAGTAGAAAGGGATGCATAGGCATTGTCTATGGTTGGTTTTCATTCCTTGAAATGCTTCATGATTCTACCCTATGATATTATCTTTTCTTCCATGAGCTTGATGATTTGATCTTGAGCTTCTCTTAGCTACTTATTCATCCATCTTATGTTTTCTTCTCCTTCTGTGGGTGAAGTAGGGAGTTTTTCTCTTACTGCAAGCTAGCCCTGTGTCTCTGAACTCTTCTTCCTAGATGAGGATATTATCAGAGGAGTTTTAGGCTTGGCCAAAACTATGGTCTCAGGGTTGTACATGGCCTCCTTCCCCTTTGACATTTCTTGCATGGGGTCTGTCTTGTTCTCTAATGTTTGTTCATTAGAACCTCTCTCAACTAGCTTCCTATTCAACTCTCTTATCTCTTGATAAAACTGAGAAATCACATGTTGAGCCTCTCTAAGTTGTTGTTTCATTCCCCTAAATTATGATTCTTTCTCTCCTAATTTGGTTTGGCCTTCATCCATCTCCTGAGATGCAACCTCAACATATTCTATTTGCACTGTAGGTGTAGGAATTCTTCTAGCTACCGACCTTTTGGTTGGCCTTCTGGGTGTTTGGGTCTCTTTTGGTTCATCAGTAAACAATAGCTTCCTACCCTTTTTTGGAACTGGATGGATTGGAGGAGAGTCTTCAACTTACTTTCCTTTTCCTTTCTCTGCAACACTTTCTCCCTTTTGACCTGAGATGCTAGGAGACAATCTTTCAACAGAAAATAGGGTATCTCGTTTGGGGTCTACGCGAATATTGGATGAGGACAAGAAAGAATCCCAGTCTTTGTTTTTATTTCTGAGTTGATCAACAACTAGTAGCTTCATTAAGCAAAAGTGGAACAAGCTACTCTTAAGTTGGTCAACCCTGGCTTGGACCTTGCCTGTCATCTTTCCTAAGCTTCTATACAAGTTAAAGGTAAGTTGAGAGGGTTTTTCCCTGTGAAGTGCATGAGGAGTCTCACATGGTACTAGTATACCCTATCAAAGCTACCCTCACAATTAAAATATATTTGTATGACCCTCAACAACTTCTCATAGGGATCTAGCACATACTCCCTAGGTATGGTGGCTCCTATCTTCTAATTTTTATATTTAGGCTTGAGGAAATCAATGTAAAATACATAATCCAAAGGCATACCTTTAAACCACCTTTCCCCTAGGATTGGGATCACTGTAGCAAAATCTATTGTCCCCTATTACATTGGGAAGATTACCCCAACAACTGTTGTCTGGAAACCATTGAATTTGAGGGAAAACTCCTCTGTTAGCTATTGGTTATATCCTTGAATTTTCTCACAAAATTGAATCCACCCGGCCTGCTCAAAAGAAACTTTGAACGTAGGGTTTGATTTCACCAAACTAAGGCTCTGTGGCTCATAACTTAATACATTCCCTCCTCTGTTCTTATTCTTCTCTTGTGTTGTCATAGCTAAATGGATATCTCTGCAAGATGGATGTGAATCTATGGTAGGCGGAGAAGTGCTCAAAACCTAACAGGTAATTTTTGCGCAGTTGAATAAGTGGACACAAAAGAACAAGCGGCATACATATTTACAAAGTTGCTTCCACGGAAAGCCTTTGAGTATCTACGCCAGAGATTCAGAGTAATTTCTACTCCAAAATGAATTCTTTTGAATGATTATCTTATATGTCTTAGATTTACATGAGGAAGCACGATAAAGTGAACAGTTCAGGTTGGAAGATCTGTTTTAGGAAGAGTTCAGTCAGGGGGAGTATCCCCAAGGATAGTTTAGTTAGGGGGAGAAACCCTGGATGGAAAGATACCTTTTCCATTGATGACACAGGGGGAGAGATTTATCAGATGCGAAGGTAAATGCTTGGAGAAAGAGCACAGAGGCATGGTTTCAAGGGGAGCGATGGTCACAGGGGGAGGATGAGTGATTTGACTTCAGTATTGAATCAAAGTGTTGTCATCAATGCCAAAGGGGGAGATTATTGATTATTTGGGTTGGTTGTATATGATGTCAACCCTTGAAGAAAGTTCGGTAGAACAAAGGTTTGGGTAATGGACCCAGATTTGTTTGATGGATAATGGTATGTGTTTTGATATATTTGCAGGTAAAACTATTCTATATGGATAGTACATGTCATGTCATTTTCAGTGGTATGTGGAACGTCACATAACTCCTCACGGTTAGAGAGTTATGGGCATGTGAAGTTGGAGAACCCTCATGAGTCATCTAGAAGCCCCAAAAGGTCAAAGTAGTCAAAGTGTTTGCAAAGAAGAAATTATTTAAATAATAAAGTGAAGTGATGAGTGCACTATAAGTCAAAGAGGATGCAAAAGAAATTATTTAAATAATAAAGTTAATGGAGAACTTACTAATTATGGAAAGTGGTTAAGTTAAGTGGACAAGTGGTTATAAGTGGGTTAACCCTGAAATAAGGAAAGTCGGTTAAGATGGTTAAAAGGTAACCCCTTGAGAATGCTACATGAAAGTATAAATAAGAGGCAAGTCTCTCTCTCATTTAATCACACTTGAATATCATTGAATATCTAATTTTTTGAAAGGTTATTTGGGAAGGTATTATTGATATAGAAAAATTGCAGCAGGAAAAGTGTGGCAAAAAAAGTGCTGCAAGAAAAGTGTGGCAAAAAAGTGCAGAAGGAAAAGTGTGGCAGAAAAAGTGCGACAGAAAAATTGCGGCAGAAAAGTGGGACAGAAAAATCACCGCAGAAAAAGTGCGGCAAAAAAATCGCGGCAGAAAAATCGTGACAGAAAAAGTGCAGCAAAAAAATCATGGCAGAAAAAACTACGGCAGAAAAATCACGGTAGAAAAAGTGCGGCAGAAAAATCACGGCAAAAAAAGTGCGACAGAAAAATCGCAATTGATGAGTTGTGCAGTTGATGCATGATTGATACATACTTGGGTACATGGTTGAGACAAGTAGTTGATGAGTTGGTACATAAATGAGGTGTATAGCTGATGATGTTGGTACATCTTGATGAGTCATAGTTTATGTGTATTTGATTCATGATTGGTACATATTTGGTGCATGGTTGATTCACTCGTTGATGGTGCAGGTTGGTGCATGGTTGATGCACTTGTTTATGGTACAGGTTGGGGTACAGGTTGATGTATGGTGCATGGTTGATGCACTTGTTTATGGTACAGGCCAATTACAGGTTGAGGTACAGGTTGGTGCATGATTGATGCACTTGTTTATGGTACAGGTTGATTATAGGTTGTTTGGTAAAGGTTGGTGCATGGTTGATGCGCTTGTTTGTGGTACAGGTTGATTACATGTTGATTGGTACAGGTTTACAGCAGTATATCTCACAGTGATAGTATGATAGTGGTTCTATCATTCTACTTCTACATCAGGGTGGTTGGACGGGGCAAGGACAGGTGGTTATAGCCACCTTCCGGTTGTAGCTGAAGAACATAGGGGGTTGTAGCCTCCTTCTAGTTGTAGCCAGAGAATTGGGGAGTTGGAGCTTCCCTCAGGTTGTAGCCTGAGAAACTAGGGGGTTGTAGCCTCCTTCTAGTTGTAGCCAGAGAATTGAGGAGTTGGAGCTTCCTTCAGGTTGTAGCCTGAGAAACTAGGGGGTTGGAGTCTCGTTCAAGTTGCAGCTGGAAAACAAAGGAAGTTGGTGCTTCCAATGAATGTAATTCTTAAATAAATATAAGAAAAAGCATTGTGTAGTTTTCTCTCGCTTTGGGTTTCCACGTAAAACACTGGTGTATTGTGTATATGTGTGATTGCTCATTTGTTCATTGTTTATTTACTCTGCAACTATTGGATGATAATACTACATTGATATAACAATTGCATTTTATGGTGAAAAATAATTATATTGCTCTATTAATGATTCACCCCCCCTCTCAGTAATCCAACAATTGACTGACGAGTCTAGTAGGCAGGGTCGACTAGCCTCTACAACACCTAGTTTTAATGAGTTCGTATGTTAGGAAGGTCCATACTATTACAAATATTTTGAAAATAAGATCTAATGTCAACATGCATAGGGTATTCTAAGAGAAAGTGTTTTTTATCTTTTACCTTCTTAGTATCACATTTAGATATCAAATTCTTATTATTATTAAATTACAAATTATTTTAAGTACAAATATTAATATATTTTAAATTTTAAATTTTAATGTAAAAATGTTTAAATACTATTTAAAAAATTAAATCCTTTATAATTTTGATCTTTATTGATTTGTCTTTATTAGAATTTAATTATAATTTTTTTTTTAATTATAATTTTGGATTATTTAAATAGTTGTTTTTGATGTATAAATAAATTCACCCCTTTTACATATCCTTATTGTAATTTATTTTTTTAATATTAATAATTAATATATGTAATTTCATATTCAAAATATTTTTTACTAAATTTTAAATAAAAATATGAATTACCAATTTTATTTCTTAGTTTGATAAAACATTTTACAATAATATTAAATATTAAATTTAATCCATTATTTTTATAACATTTAAATATCAAACATAACACAATTACACCATATTCAAAATATCAAGCATAACACCATTACACCATATTCAAAATATATTCTTTATAGATATGTCAATACACATGTGGCTTAACTATTATTATTATAATATTCGATGTGGTTTAATTATGTTTGTCATGGCATTAACTATTATTATTATAATATTCGATGTGGCTTAACTATTATTATTATAATATTCGATGTGAGTTATTATAATAAAATTTATAGTCGTTCCATAAGAAGACAACGATATATCACGTGTTGATGTTTACAATTTTTAGACAAAAAAAAAAAATGGTTGCACGAATGAATCTAAACCAACTTTTATTAAGATGGTGTATATACAATGTATGAGGAGATCGCTCCTAAATTTAGAATTTGAATATATTAGAAAGACAAATCCTTTGATGATGTCACATATTACTTTGTGTGTTTATCTCATACTCCACCCAAATAAGAATTTCATCATTTTTTACTACTTATAAGATTATGGAAAAATACTTATAAGATTATGGAAAAATGACTTTTTAAGTAAATTACTTAAATTTTCCCCTTTGAAGTAAATTTGGTTACAATTCATATTTCAATAAAAAATAATAAAATTGTAATTGGTGGAATCAACAATTAGTTGGACACGTACTCATGTGACATGGGGTTGTGTTTTCTGACTACTACTATTATAACCTTCTGGTGTTCCCACATCGCCCCATACGCAACATACAAGATAAGTTGGAGTTTCGAACCGGTGACTTCACATAATAGAGTTCCTTAATAGTACACTTCATCATCGACTGCCCTACACCCCGAGGGATATATCTCAATAAATTGGAGTGAGAATGTAGAATTTCTCTATCTACACATGAACTTTAGAAATTTAAGAAGATATTGAGATTTTTAAAAAAAATTAGAAAATAATACAACCTAAAGAAGTAAGGGATCATCACCTTTACTAAAGTCTATGTGGAGTAACTTCTTAAAGGTTTACGTATTACATCACCATGATTGTAACATCCCCATTTTCAAACCCCGAACTAGCGATACATATATTGTAGATGTCATATGTGGCCGAGAGCCAAGTGATATATATTGTAAATATAACATATGGTTGAGAGCCAAAGCGATGTAATATGTAAATGATGTAAATTGAATATAATGAATAAAATGCATTTCCAGTTGCAGATGGACACGTATGGAGATTTCAGGGCTAAGTATCCACAAGAGAGAGTAGGGGTCCAAGGGGGAGAGTTACCCATATCTATTAAACCAAAACCCATTTCCTATTTTTCTCTAAATTATCCTTGCCATGAACCTTCCATTAATTGTTGAGTGTTCTAGAGCCCAATCATTGAATTCATGTAATAGGGTTGGTGTGAGAGTCACTTCCCATAATTATTGAGAGCATGGGGGCTGAGTACAATCATCATGGGGAAGAGTGAAATTCAAGCAAGCAAGAGAAAGAGAGAAAATTTGTATGGGTAGGAGACCAATTTTTTACACATTCACATTTTTGCATAGAGAGTTGTTTTTACATGGAGTTTTGAGTGTGAGAGATTGTAGGCATCTATTGTAAACATGTTTGGTTGTTGTTTGGAGCTATAATTTCGTGGAGAAAGAGGTTGTGTGCATGGGAGTGACGAGTTGTTCAAAATTCGTCCAAGAAGCATGTGTTTTGGCTACTAGTCGACTTTGTGTTGCAGCTCTAGAATTCTGAAGTCCCATCAAGTATAATTCTTGTCCAACCTATGATGGAAGCCCTGGAGGGGAGTGGAAAGGCCCGAGGGACTGTGAGTAGTGAATGGAGATTCTATCCCTTGGGTTTTGCAGGTTGAGGGGAAGTTTGTTTGTGGACTCAAATTATCTGAGATTTTAATTGCTAAAAGGGGGACATTAGACAACCTTAGGGACCTCTATCTCTTGTGGATTCATAGCCCCATCTTAGGGGTGTCTTGCTATTGAGAACTAGAACAAGGCTATATTTGGGAAGAACGTCTTTCCTCTATAGCAGGTTGCACATTTTATAAAATAAGTTCTATTATTTGATGTGTTTATACATGTATGATGTTGATATAGTTGTTGTGCAATTTAATCTTAATTATATTGGGACATTATTGTTTGTTGTGAGAAGAATGATGCATTTAAATCTCTGTCTATATGGAGAGATGTTGTTGTATGTTATTTAGTTATTCTATGTACAATTAAGCAATTGTATTTATGTTTTTAAGTAGCATAGACAATTGCAAGAGTATGAATGTCATGTTGTGTGATTATTTCCATATTTTGATTTAGTATTAGAAATATTAGTGAGTCGTTTTAGTAGTGATGTGACCCAGCTAGGGGATGGGCACATTACAAAATGGTATTAAAGCTACTAGTTCAACACTGGACCCATATGGGCTCAGACTAGAGTGAATTGGTGAAATTCATTGTTGAGTATTTTCTCTGTGACGAATTTGGGAAAAAATAGAGAATTTAGAAAGAAATCCCCAAATCTGCGGGAAAAATCTGATTTTGAATGACTCTGGGTGGTTTAATAGGGCTAATGGAGTAGCGCGGTAAAGTTGCAGATCGAAATTCAACCTAAAATGGTCAAAATTTTATTTTTAATGGTTGTCTTAAGAGTTACATGCAGTTTTGTGAATCGATGGTCGAGATCGGTTCTTATCTCGAGATCAATGATTGAGATTCATCATGATAAATTTAAAAATCCATAAGGTTCGGTCATTTTGAAAGGTTGATCAAATTAACAGATGGGATTTCATTTCAGGGGTTTTTGAAATGGATTAGATCGGTGACTTAAATTCGTCGGGGTTTTTGATCGAAAATTTTGAAGTATGGAAATTTGCCCAGAAAAATGGTCGATGGCCGATGGTTGGGTCGGCCGAAATGGAAACGTGTTTGTTTTGACCAAAGGACACCTCTGATCATCAATTGCCAACAGTCGACGTTGGTCGAATCCCACAAAGCATTTTCAATCTTCGATGGAAATCATTGATGGCCAATGGGTCGGTGGTCGGGCGTCGACCAATTCGACAAAGTGTTTCGAAACAAGCAACAAAAGTCGTCGATGGCCAACGACATGATAGTCGAGCATTGACCAACTCGGTAAGGAATTAGAGTCATCCAAGAGAAACGGGAAATGTTATCAACATTGATTTCCATAGCCGACTGTTTTATTGCTTATGTTAATGTTTTTTTCTTTTCTTTTACTTTCTTTCATTATTTCTTATTTTTCTTTATTTTCTTTATTTTTGACTCAACATATGCCACTCTTAAATGTTTCGACCTAGTAGAATCCTATTGGTGCCCTTGAAGAGGTTTTGACCATCAAATATTGTGGTTGTTACATGTTATACTTTTTTAGTCGGGCCCCATTGACTAGTTTTTGGAAGGGGTTCCCCTAAAATGTCCTTAATCGAACTACTCCTGATGGTTGGATGTCCTCGACCATGTAAGGACCCAACCATGCAACTTCTAATTTCTGTGGTTTTCCCTTTATCCAACTGTCGTACAATAATACCAAGTCTCATGTGTTAATGTATCTTTTCTTTATGTGTCGGTCATGCTAGGCCTTTTGTTGATTCTTTTGAGCTTCTTGATGTTATTTTGATAGCATCCTTTCTTCGTCTAGTTTGTTAACTTGATAAAATAATTGTCTCATATTTAGGATATGGTCGAATTCTAGGATGGATGTTATGATTCCTGCATTTGCATGGAAGTGTAATGGGATTACAACTTCCTGACCATAAACAATTTTAAATGGTGTTTCACCAGTCGATCTTTTGTATGTGGCCTTGTATGCCCATAGTAGTGTTGGAACCTTTTCATCCCAATCGTCCCTGTCGATTCCACAATTTTTTGTTAAGCCCCTATGAAGTGTTTTGTTAAAGGACTTGATAGCACCATTGGCTTGGGGATTATAGGACAACATTTTCATATGGTCGATCATGAACTTTTTAAGTAGAATCTCAATTGTGCCATTGAAAAAATGTGTTCCGTGATAACTGGCTAACATTACAGTGTTAACACTGAGTAAATTGTTTTGGCCAAGGAAACAACCTAGAAAGGTAACCACAAACCTATTTAGAGTTGGGTACTAGCCTACTCAGTTTAGAGAGGGATCTCTCTTGTCACTGTATCTGAAAGATGGTTTTGCTTGATAAAATAATGGCTAGGGTTTAAATTTTTGAGTGGATTTAATACATTTTTGTTGGCAAGGAGGAGAAGGATGTTTTTTGGGCTATGGAGTCAAATCTTGAAAACGAATAAAACCAATGTCTGGTAGATAGAACCTCTCAGAGGAACAAAGGCTAAATTAGGTGGATGAAACCTTCAGTTTTGAATTTTTTGTAGGGGGTGAAAGATGAAAAACGAAACACATAACAGAATCAGAGCACCATATATATGAATTCTGACCTAGTTAGGAAGAAAATACAGAGTTTAAATTCTTTGAGTCTAGAGAACCATTTAGATGAATTCTACTCTCTTATATATCAATTTAAACAGAGGAAAAATGAGATGCAAGTAGGGACACATGAGAAACATACAAAATATAAGAAACACATTATCATCTCATCACCATTAGAATATTTTTCATGAAGGTTCAAGACTTCTTCATTTTCATTTCATTCAGATTCAAAAAGTTTACAATGAAGATAAAAAATACTATAGTTCTACCAACTCGCCCTTTTACATAAAAAAAATAAATCAAATTAAATAAGAACCTATTTCCTAAACTAGGCTACTAGGAGTTGAGCTCTAGCTAACTACAATAGTCGATCTGGTTACATTGTAAGAGAACAACTACAAAATTACTTTACGAAAAATAGTAAGTCTATTTTGATCATATTTAATGCAAAACAAAATGTATCTTATACAATCAAATATCTGAGCAAAATTTGATTATGGTGTATGGATGAGTCATCAAGTGCATCTGGAGACCCCTTCAAGACAATTGGTGTGATGTTAGGTATCCATGTCACCTTTGTGTAGCAGACTAATGCTAGCGCTACACAAATGCTACCTACAACTTTTGTGTAGTGCACTTGGTTTTCTTGAATCTTGTGCAAATCCAAGTGGTAGCTATCGATTTGAAACCCGAGTATACCTCAAGGAATGAAAACTCTTCTTGTGGGTGAAGTAGGGGGTTTTTCGCTTGTTGCAAGATGGACCTGTGTCTCTAAAATCTTCTTCCTAGCTAAGGATCTTGTCAGAGAAGTTGTAGGCTTGGAAAAAACTATGGTCTTAGGGTTGTGCATGACTTCCTTCCCCTTTGACATTTCTTGCATGGGATCTGTCTTTTTCTGTGGTAGTTGTTCCTCAAAACCTCTCTCAGCTAACTTCCTCTTCAACTCTCTTCTCTCTTGATAAAAATGAGCAATCACATGCTGAGCCTCTTTGAGTTGTTGTTGCATTCCCCTAAATTCTTAGTCTTTCTCTCTTGCTTTGGTTTGGCCTTCATCCATCTCCTGAGCTGCAACCTCAACATATTATGTTTGCATTGTAGGTGTAGGAATTATTCTAGCTGCTGACCTTATGGTTGGCCTTCTGGGTGTCTGGGTCTCTTTTGGTTCATCGATAAAAAATAGCTTCCTACCTTTTTTTGGAACTGACTGTCTTGGAGGAGAGTCTTCAACTTCCTTTCCTTTTCCTTTCTCTGCAACACTTTCTCCCTTTTGACCTGAGCTAGTAGGAGACAATATTTCAACAGAAAATGGGGTATCTCTTTTGGGGTCCAGGGGTATATCAGTTGAGGACAATAAATAATCCCAGTATCTATTTAGCTTTCTGATTTCCTCAACAACTAGTAGCTTCATTAATTAAAAGTGGAACAAGCTACTCTTAATTTGGTCATCCTTGGCTTGGACCTTGCCTGCCATCTTTCCTAAGCTTCTATATAGGTAAAAAGGTAAGTTGAGAGGGTTTTTCCCTATGAAGTGCATGATAAGTCTCACATGGTACTAGTATACCCTATCAAACCTACCCTCACAAGTAAAATATATTTGTATGACCCTCAACAACTTCTCATAGGGCTCTAGCACATAATCCCTAGGAATGGTGGCTCCTATCTTCTGATTTCTATATTTAGGCTTGAGGAAATCAATGTAAAACACATAATCCAAAGGCATACCTTTAAACCATATTTCTCCTAGGATTGGTATCACTGTAGAAAAAACTATTGTCCCCTCTGACACTGGGAATATGACCCCCACAACTGTTGTCTAGACACCATTTAATTTGAGGGCAAACTCCTTTGTCATTTATTGATTATATCCTTGAATTTTCTCACAAAATTGAATCCACTCGACTTGCTCAAAAGAAACTCTGAACATAGGGTCTGATTTCACCAAATTGAGGCTTTGTGGCTCATACCTTAACACATTACCTCCTCTATGCTTATTATTCTCCTATGTTGTCATAACTAAATGAATATCTATGCAAGATGGATGTGAATCTATGGCAGGCGAAGAAGTGCTCAAAACCTAATAGGTAAGTTTGCGCAGCAATTCTAACAGAGCTAGGGTTTGTTTCAAAACAGTATGAAAACCCTTTCTGTGTGAGAGACAAGTTACTTAGCCAGGTATTAATGCATGGGTAATTAGGTTTTAAATGTGTTTATCACAACTGTTGACTGGGTATGATATGAGGAGTGGTAACATCAACACTGAGATTTGCATAGCAAGGAGCACAAGACAACAGTTGTGTAGCGCGAGAGTTTGCACAACATTTGCATAGCGTGAAACAGACTTTGCGTAGCAAGGGATTTTGGAGCTTGATCGAGAGGGAAGAAACCAACTTGTAGGTCTAGAATGCATGCAGAGGGATGAAAGATGATGGAGAAGGATGTAGGATTTGATGTGGAGAGGTTTTGATAGGGAATAATACACATTTGAAGTGAAAAGACCCTTTATATCATTTAAGTGACTTGTGTAGCGTGCCCAACTTTTGATCTTTCCAAGGTACAAATTAAATAAAGAACCATCAATCAATTGCACTAACTTCATTACATCTGATCATGCTCATTAACATGCTTTGATATGACCTCACTCCTAAACTTATGAATTTAAATATGACATATCATTTCCCTTATATGAAGTCATTTTGGACTTCAAAACAAGGACACTTACAAAATATTTCATGATGAAAAACAACCCATGGACCTTATAATGACTTATTCACCTTCATAATATGTGATGATATACATAAATCATTGACTCAGACTTGTGATTTTGACTCTTATTTGACATGCACCTTACCCTATATTTTATCAATGACCTAAGGCTTTTTGAGCCATCCCATGAATCCCTATATACACAAATTGTGACTCAATTTAGGAATGCCTTGGTCTTCCTAAGACCATGGAATGACTTTGTAAACTTTATAAAAGTCTAATTCTTAGCCTAAAAATATTGATGCTAACATAAGGGACAGCCAAATATTGTTACTATGTTTTCATATATGAATTTGGCTACTATCTCTTTTGTACAACTCTCGACTGGTTCCGCTTCAACCCATTTTGTTAAGTATTCAACTATTGTAATAATATACTTCACCCCTTTTCTCTTGGATCTTTTCAGGAATGGAACTACAAAGTCGATAGCCTATACTTGGAATGGTAAACTACGATTTATTGAATGTAAGGAAATTTCATTTTTCCACATAGGTTGGCCCATCCTCTAGCATTTGTCTGACTTTTTCACTTGCTCTCGATAGTATTTATGTAAAGTTGTCCACCAAAGCCCTGCCTGAACAATCTTCTAGGATTTTGTGTTGGATTGAAAATGGCCTCTTGCAGGACCAACATGTTCTTCATTGATTATATCTTTTCTCTTGTGTTCTAGGGCGCATCTTCTCATAATATCATCACTTCCTAGATTATATAGGTATCCATTCATGAGAGTGAATGGTGTTTCTTTTAGTGCTAGGATATTATTTTAATTTGTCATAAGATCATCAAGAGCCTTCCCATCCTCCAAAGGTTTGTTATTTCTTCAATTTATTTGGGGGGAACTTTGACCTAGAATAAATATGCGCTAGGTAAATAATCTTCTATTTCAGATGGGTCTTCTCCTACTTCAAGTCAAGATAAATGATCTGAGCCAACATTCTTTTTACCTGGTCAAACTACTACTTTGAAGTGTAGTTCTTGGAACAGTAGTAGCCATCAACATATTTTTCCTTGGTGGACCAGCTTGTTTATGATGTATTTAAGCACTTGATGATCCATGAAGAATGTGAATGGGTTTTCTAGTAGATAATTCCTAAATGTTTGTAGGGTGAAGATCATCGATAATGCCTCCCTTTCTGTTGTCGAATAATTTTGTTCTTCTTTATTCAATTTCTGACTAGCTTATGCATTGGGGTTCTCAATCATACAATTGTATGGTTGTGCTAGGACCAAACCTATAACAATGTTGGATGCATAGACATGGACATGGAATTTTCGAGACCAATATCAAAATCGTAGAATTGAGGCTTCTACCAATTTTCTCTTTAGTAGCTCAAAGGATTCGTTACATTCCTAGATCCATTGAAATTCAACTTCTTTTTTAAGTAGTTTGTCAATTGGAAACATTATGTCATAGTAGTGGTGAATGAATTTTTTGCAGTAACCAATATTCCCAAGAAATATTTTTATTTATTTTTTATTCATTGGTGGCTTCAAGTCAAGGATTACTTTGATTTTTTCCATTTTGAACTTGATACCATCTTTTCATTTTTTTATATTGAAGGACATGTGAATGTGTCGACATATTTCTAGCATCATTCAAAGCCATTGGATGTGGTCTTTCAATAGGATGTAAATTTTCCATTCGTCAAAGTAAACAACCATTGTTTTATAGATGTATTCTTGAAATTCTTTTACCACTATCCATGAAAAAAATGTTGGAGCATCTTTTATCCCAAATGACATCACTCTATATGTGAATGATCCAAATTTAGAGATGAATTTTGTTTTCCCTTGATCCTCCTTTGCAATTATTACTTGGTTATAACCAGAGAAACCATGTGAATGAGTAGCATTCATGCCCAACGATTTCATTTATAATTTCATTTGTAAATGGCATAGAGAATGGATCGGTTATAATTAGCTTGTTTAATCCTTTGAAGTTGACACATATTGTTAATTTTTGGGGGTCGTTCTTTTTTAGGTTGCATGACCATTGGAATTTCCCATTCTGACTTGTTGATAGGGTAAATGATGTTGATGGATAACATTTCCTCTATCTCTTTTTGAACGATGGGTTTGTACTTATGTGATAACTTATATGTTCAATTTTTTATAGTTTTGGCCCTAGGGATGAGGTCAATTTTCATATCCCCATCTCTTGTACCAATCCTTTTAAATATTTGTAACCATGAGCGAAAAGGTCTTGTTGGCACAGGGGCAGACCTAGGGTTCAACACTTCAACAACGCACCAAAAAAACCCTAACTACCGACCCTTTCAGCAACACCTGCAAAGCAGATGAAGTCTCACACGAGGTAGAGGCAGGGGGGGTTGCAGGAATCAGATTTCTACAACCTAGCTGAGACACATCTCTGTGATGTCAACACTTAACATAACACTTAGACAACAATATACATTTGTAACACACCCACTACGGCATAATAATTTTTTCGCCTTTTCTCGAGGGACAGAATCCCCGAAGTCCTACGGGGGCTTAGCACAGGATAGCTCTTCCCTTTTCTACCTCCATGTGATCATCGGTTATGACCATCGGCCAAACAACTAGGCACCTTTTCACATTTCGTGACTCAACGATGTAAGCGAGTCGAGTCTTTCGACTCTGCAAACCCCGAAATACCAAAATGCTGAAAAGGCTTCGATCAACAATTAGCCCCCTGGCCTATGCCTTGGCCCGTATGACCACTTCTCATAAGACTGCGGTATTATTCCCTTTGGGACTTATCAATACGAGAGCCTGACCTCTTGTCAATGGGACTCCCGAATTCCCGATTTCTGATTTCTCGAAATGGCCTTTGTCACATTAGCCCTCCTGGCTATGCCCTGATCCAGGTGACCACTCCTCATAAGACCTATGTCCTATTTCTTTTAGGATTTATCAATACAAGAGCCCAACCTCTTTTCAACGGGACTCACAAATTCCCAATGGAGTCTTCCTTTCAGGATTTTCCCCGAAATCCTGGATTACTGCCACGTGTCCTCCGTCAGATGGACGATCCTCGTCGTTTCACGATTTCACGACTTGCGGCCCCCAGTGACACAAATCCTCTATCAATTTGAATTCCTGGTATCTGAAATACCGACGGACTCTCGATCTCCACCACGTGTCCTCCACGGATGGATGGTCCAGATCGTTTCGGGACTTCGCCAGGTGCGAAGTCAAAATGCTCACCTTCCTCTTTTGTTTCCCGATGTCTGAATCCCTGAAATGGGTGATCTCGCGACACATGTCCTCCCTTAATCAGATGGTCCAGATCTATTTCGAGACTTCCACCATGGAGTGTCCCGATCTTTTGTCCTCAAGACCTCCGAAATCCTGAAGTCTGAAATCCCGATACCAACTCCTCTTTCGGGACTTTCGCCTCTGTTCACGAAGGCTTAACCCTCATGCATCTCCTGACAGATCCAACTGCTGTCAGCTTTTCTGAGTAAGATCTGATGGTTCAGATCTATCCCACGCTGTGCACTCTCCTGCTGCTCCCTAGACGTGGAAAACCAACGGTCCAGATCTCTTCCTTTCTGCCACAAAGCGTATCGGGGTTTCGGGTACCGAGATTTCACGACTTGCGAAGACAAGGGTTCTTGCCCTTTGATTTCTCGGGTGCCAAAACGCCGAAATGCTGATCGAAAGCCACGTGTCCCTCTGATGGATGGCTATGACCTTTACCCACGATCAATCGTTATGATCTTTTTAGGACGATCAACGGTCACGTTCAAATCCTGGCTTTCTCAAACTTATTCACACTTAAAACTATTTTGGGGTTTTGGTTATCGGGATTTCGCGACTCGCGATGACCAGGGTTCTTTCCCTTTGATTCCCCGAGTGTCGAAATTCCGAAACGCTTACCAACCTGCATGTGCCCTTATAAAAGGATGGTCCATATACTCCCATGGACCTTGGGGATCTACGGTCCCGATTTCTTCGCTACTCACGAAGATAAAAGAAAAGGGTTGAGGCATTTAACGCCCTTGTTTCTTCCTCCAATTTAACGGTCGTGACTGACCTCAGATCTTCCGACAGGATCTCATCCGTCAATCGATACTTATCCACCCGCTGCCATTTCGGGATTTTGCAAATGGGGATTTCGGGACTTGCGAGTACGAGAGGTCTCGCACTTGGATACCCCGGGTGTCGAAATGCCGAAATATCAGGATTTTTAAGAGGATCATTCTTCCTCGTGTAGGATTACTAATACTTGTGCCTTCAAATCCTCTTTCAGGTTCTTGGTAAGATTTCTAGAGAGGGTATCTCTGTGGAGAGATCTATTCCGAGTATTCCTGGAGACGAATAAGGGCATAGATATCCCAAGAACAGACTTGAAGTCTGAATTAGATCGGTATACATATATATAGCTATTTATAAAACATAATCCATACGTAGTCTTTCCATTATAAGCATGCAACCACCATTTCTGGTCAAAACACCACACGGACAGTCTTATATTGAAACCAGTTATAATTGCACAGACTATGATCATAAATGTCAGAATATACATTTCAAGATGCAAGATGTAAAACACTTATCAGAAATAACACCAGGTGTGATTGCAACTGCTGAGAGGGGTGCTCGTTTCCACCCAACCATAGGCTCAGCGACTCCCAACAGATTTACCACTAGCCACCCCCGAGCTGAGACCACGATGCTGCAAGACTGAGTCTCTCTATTTTCCAGTGACTGAGAACGAAGGTTACTCTCCTTCTCTGCTATCACTCACTCTGTATTTTTCCAGAGTTCTCATTTTTCCTCTTTCCCTCGCATCTGCCCCCTTGATCGCACACTCTTCCTGCCTTATCTCTTTTTGACGAGGTTGCGTGTGGCATGATCTTCCTCGAGGTGGTCAGGTCTGAGGACTCTACGAATGGGTGGTTCACCCCCATCCCTCATTACTCATGAGGATCCATTTACCTACCAACCTGGCGAGTCATTTAATTTAGGGCCAGCGAGCCGCTCTTGGTTCTCTGGGCCAGTGAAGTCCAAATACAGTATTGGTTTCGGTGGAAGTTAACGCCACCATTCCAGGTGCCTTCCACCACCTTTCTCCAGCCACCGTGGTCTCTTTTTCAACACATCCCCTCTCAGCAGTCCTACAATATATACATTCATAATATTATTCACATTCAACGACCTTTTTCACAAGGTCCATTCACATCACACATTCACATTTCTGAGTTTGCCACAATACTTGGTCAGTATAGTTATTTTTACAGACTGGGGGAAACAGGGTGTTACAATTCCCTCCCCCTTAAAGGAACATCATCCTCGATGTTCTATCTATCAACTTGACATGCATGTACAGATGTAAAAAAAATCAGATATGCCCGTTTCATGGCATCCTCCATTTCCCATGTAGCCTCATCTGGGCCAAAATGTTTCCACTACACCTTGACCTGTGCAATGGTTCGGTTCCAGAGCGGGGTTTCCTTTCTGTCCAGTATGCATTGAGGCTCTAGTAGAAATTCTCCCTCCGATTCCACCGAGGTGATAACTTGGCACAAGCTCCCATTTTCAGAGAACTCTTCTTGGGTCTAACTCTGAGATATACATGGTCTCCCGTTTTGAACTCTCTTGGAGTTCTCTTTTGGTTGGCATAACTTTTTTGTCGGTTCTGAGTGACCTTTAGGTTTTGTTTTATCTGAGTCACCTGCTGTTCCATTTCTTTCAACATGTTGGGTCCAAAATAAATCATGTTTATGGGATTACTCCAGCTGACTGGAGTGTTACACGGTCTACCATAGAGGACTTCGAAGGGACTCATCTTTAAGGATGCTTGGTATCCGTTGTTGTAGGCGAATTCTACCAGTGGCAGGTAGTCTTCCCACTTCTTGGGTTGATGCATTACATGCATTCTTAGCATGTATTTAAGTATTTGGTTCACTCTTTCTGTCTGTCCATCGGTTTGAGGGTGATAGGCGGTGCTAAACAACAATTTGGTCTCTAAACTAGCCATCAGTGATTTCCAAAAGTTAGAAGTAAATTTCGTGTCTCTGTTAGACACGATCTCTTTCAACATACCATGCAGTCTGAATATCTCCTTCATGAATACCTGGGCGATATCGATTGCTTTGCAAGTTGATTTGACAGAGATGAAATGAGCAGACTTGCTCAATTTATCCACCACTACCATAATGGCATCATTCTGTTTGGTCGATGTTGGTAATCCAGTGATGAAATCCATGGAGATGGTTTCGCATTTCCATTCTGGGATTGGTAAAGGTTGCAATAACCCTGCTGGGTGTCGGTGTTCTGCTTTAACCTTTTGGCACTCTATGCATTTGGCCAAGTACTCGGCTATGTCTTTCTTCATTCCAGGCCAATAGAATTGTTTCTTGGTGGCCGTGATCATCTTCTGGTATCCTGGATTACCAGAATAGGGTCTTTTATGTAGTTCATCCAGTATGAACCTCTTTAAGTCGTCACCATCTGGAATATAAAATTTGCTTCTGTAAGTGAGCAGACCTCCTTTGGTCATCTGGTAGCCTTCATATTTTACTCTGGTGGGTTCTTTTTGTAGGTACATGGTCATGGTTTGGACGGAGGGATCTGTTTCTTGTGCATTTCTGATTCTTTCCTTGACATCTGTCTCACAGGTGCTCGCCACTGCCAGGTGAATTGTTTTCATACTTCTGCTAAGGGCATCAGCCACCCTATTTTCCTTTCCTTTAATGTGTTTGATTTTGAAATCAAACTCGCTAAGGAGGGCCATCCACCTAGCTTGTCTAGCATTGATCTTTGGTTGATCAAACAGGTATCGCAACCCACAGTGATCTGTCATAAGTACAAATTTTCTTCCCAGGAGGTAATGCCTCCACATTTTCAAGGCATGCACTATGGCAGCCAGCTCTAGATCATGGGTCACATAGTTGACTTCATGCTCGTTCAAATTTTGGGATTCATAGTAGATCCCACTTCCTCCCTGCATAAGGACTCCTCTAAGCCCTTCCTTACAGGCATCTGTGCACACGAGGAATTCAGCTTCTGGATCGACGATCTTTAGCATGGGTGCATGGGTCAGTATATGTTTCAGGGTTTGAAATCTTTCTTCACATTTCAGTTTCCACAGGAATTTTGTCCCCTTCTTCTGGAGGGCAGTGATTGGACAACCAATCTTGGAGAATCCTTTTATAAATATCCTATAGTATACTGCTAATCCCATAAAGGATCTGATGTCTGAAACATCCTTTTGGGTAGGCCATTCCATGATAGACCTGATTTTGTCAGGGTCTACCGCTACTCCTTCTTCGGAGAGAACATGGCCTAAGTAATGTATTTTCTTATGGAAGAATTCACATTTGCTGAATTTGGCATAGAGCTAATGTTCTCTTAGCACTTGTAGCACAAGTCTAAGATGCTCTTCATGCTCTTTTCTATTCTAGGAGTAAATTAATATATCGTCAATAAAAGCAAGCAAAAAATTTTCTAGGAACTTGCTGAGTACATTTTTCATCAAGCACATAAAAGTGGCAGGGGCATTGGTCAACCCAAATGGCACTACCACAAACTCATAGTGACCATACCTCATTTGGAATGCAGTTTTATGGATGTATTCACCCTTGATTCGGACTTGATGGTATCCCGACCTCAAATCAATCTTTGAGAAAATAGACGCACCCCCCAATTGATCGAACATGTCATTGATCCTGGGCAAGGGGTACTTGTTGTTTATGGTTACCTTATTGAGTTTCCTATAGTCTATACACAGTCTAAGGGTATCGTCCTTATTTTTCACGAACAGGACTGGTGCTACCCATGGGGACACGTTGGGACGAATATAGCCCTTATCCATCATTTCTTTTAATTGCAACTTGAGTTCAACTAACTTGGGTGTGCTCATCCGGTAGGGTGTCCTAGACACCGGCACCGCTCCTGGTGCAAGTTCTATCGAGAAGTCAATGTCCCTTCTCAGAGGTAAACCCGGTACCTCTTCCGGAAACACATCTCTATATTCTCTCAGGATAGGGTGATCGTCAGGGCTTGGTTTGTCACCTTCGATTGTTTTCAACACCTGTATTGCATATAAGGGACATCCCTTTCAGCAATACTTTCTCATTTGCAGAGCTGATATTTGTCTTACTGAGACTGGTTTTTGGATCCCTTGAAGGGTTATCTTTTTCCCTTCTTTACTTACACATTCTAAGGTTTTATGGTAACAGTCCAATATGGCTTTATGGGCGACTAGCCAGTCCATACCAATCAACAGATCATATGATCCTAGGGGTAATAAGTTAAGGGTTTCTTGGGTGGGGAATCTACCCAAGATCAATTGGCAGGCTGGTATAACCTTTGCTACCCTTCTTTTGGTGCCAGTGGCTAACTGTACCAACCATGGCTTGGTATGTTTTTGTGGTTGTAGTTTACACTTATCAACAACTTTAGGGGATATATAACTCAAATTTGAACCAGGGTCAATCAAAACAGACACTAGATGGTTGGAAATCATACCTTCTATTTCCACCACTGAAGCTTGGTCGTCAGCTTGGTTATTATCCAAGGCTGCATAAATTTGTGCCACACTCCTGGCCACATCATTGATGGTGGTAGTTTCCTGGATGTTATAAATCCTCCGACTATTCTGTTGTCGGTGTGGACAGTCTCTCAATAGATGTTCTTCCCTTCAACCCCAGCATTTCAAAGGTTCTCTCTTTAGTTTATCAGTCTTCACGGATATGGGTTCAGAAGTTTTATTTCCGCTCAAGGAGGGAAAATATTGCTCGTGCATACTCCAGGCTGGGAAGCTCATTCTTGGGTTCTTCTTATAGTTCTTAAATCCTGGGAATTTAATCCCCTTTTTCTGAAATATTGAACTATTCTTTTGTTTCCATCCTTCGTGAGGTTCTGCTAGATGCCCAAAATGTTCATGACAATAGGTTGCCTTTCGAATAGTGCCTTCTAGAGTCTTTGGCTCATCAAATTCAATTCTGTTCCGATAGTCCTTAAGTAGTCCACTGATGAAGCGTTGCACCTTTGCCTTTTCCGCCTTGATATAAGTTACATACCTCAAAAAATCGAGGAATTTGTTGACATATTCTTCTATAGTGAGTTGTCCCAGTTTGAGTTCATAAAACTCTTTAGTCTTTTCGTCGAAATATTTTTCTGAAAGATACTTCTTCTGGAAGTATTTCTCAAACCGTTCCCAAGACAGGTCCTCTTCGCGAACCCCTTTCACATTCTTAAGGTCTTCCCACCAAATGGAATCCTTTCCATTCAAGTTGAAGGTGGTCACTCGGGACTTCATATTTTCTGAAATACTTCTTTAGTCCAAGCAGCCAGGCCTCTGCTTCCTCTCCCTTCTTTATTTCACCGTCGAAGGAGGGTGGTTTGGATTTTCTGAATTCTTCGAATTTATGACCTTTGGAAGACTTTTACTTCTTTTGTTTCCTTCGGGAATAGGAACTGGTTCTGCTGCTAGAAAATCCCTCTCAATCGCCCATTTCCTTCTCAGAGGAATCATCCGCCGCTTGTCCTTTACCTCTAGGGTGGACCTTTTTCGAGGTGCTCCTTTTAGTGTGGCCACTGATATGACCCTGTTTATGAGTTTCAGGTTCATGCTTCATTTGTATTTGTAGATCAGATAAACTCTGCAGTAAAACTGCGTTAATTTCTATTTGCTTTTCTTGTTCTTTCATCATCCTTTCATTGTCAGCCTTGCAGCTTTGTAATTTGACCATGAGACTCCTCACAGTCTCGGCTAGATCTAGAGGGGTCCCTAATGCCCTCCTTTCTTCAGACTCTTCGTCTCTATTGTGGGAGCCCTCTCCCACTTCATGGTGAGTCACCATGCTATGCGTTGATAATTTCCCGTGGTTGACCTTCTGCTTGTGTGCAAAAGGAAAAGCGCTGGTTGTTAGTCAATATTTATATTTATTTATAACCAGTACATAATTCATATTTTCACATGTACACACACATAATAGGGTTTTTTTTTCTCATTCTTAACTTCATCTTTTGATTAGGAAGGTTAAGACAGGGGGTTACTCCTTTTAGGAGTGTTCCGAATGGAGCTTCTGTGCAACTTGTTCATGAGCCCAAGAAGGCCAAGTGTTGTAACCATGCTCTGATACCAATTTGTAACACACCCACTATGGCATAATAATTTTTTCACCTTTTATCGAGGGACAGAATCCCTGAAGTCCTACGGGGGCTTAGCACAGGCTAGCTCTTCACTTTTCCACCTCCATGTGATCGTCAGTTATGACCACCGACCAAACAACTAGGCGCCTTTTCACATTTTGCGACTCAGCGATGTAAGCGAGTCGAGTCTTTCGACTCTACAAACCCTGAAATGATGAAATGTCGAAAAGGATTCGATCAACAATTGGCCCCCTGGGCTATGCCTTGGCCCGTATGACCACTTCTCATAAGACCATAGTCTTATTCCCTTCAGGACTTATCAATACGAGAGCTCGACCTCTTGTCAACGGGACTCCCAAATTCCCGATTTTCGATTTCCCGAAATGGCCTTTGTCACATTAGCTCTCCTGGCTATGCCCTGATCCAGGTGACCACTCCTCATAAGACCTCCGTCCTATTTCTTTCAGGATTTATCAATACGAGAGCCTAACCTCTTGTCAACGGGGCTCCTGAATTCTCGATTTCTGAAATCCCATTGGAGTCTTCCTTTCAGGATTTTCCCTGAAATCCTGGATTGCTTCCATGTGTCCTCCCTCAGATGGATGGTCCTCGTCGTTTCGTGATTTCACAACTTGTGACCCCTAGTGACACAAATCCTCTGTCAATTCTAATTCTCGATATCTAAAATACCAACGGACTCTCGATCTCCGCCATGTGTCTTCCATGGATGGACAATCCAGATCATTTCGGGACTTCACCAGGTGTGAAGTCAAAATGCTCACCTTCCTCTTTTGTTTCCCGATGTATGAATCCCCGAAATGGGTGATCTCACGACATGTGTCCTCCCTTAATCGGACAGTCCAGATCTATTTCGGGACTTCCACCATGGAGTGTCCCGATCTCTTGTCCTCGAGACCTCTGAAATCCCGAAGTCCAAAATCCCGATACCAACTCCTCTTTCGGGACTTTCACCTCTGTTCACGAAGGATTAACCCTCATGCATCTCCTGATAGATCCAACGGTTGTCGGGTTTTCTGACTAATATCTGACGGTTCATATCTGTCCCACACTGTGCACTCTCCTGTTGCTCCCTAGTCGTGGAAAACCAATGGTCCAGATCTCTTCCTCTCTGCCACAGAGCGCATTGGGGTTTCGGGTACCAGGATTTCGCGACTTGCGAAGACAAGGGTTCTTGCCCTTTGATTTCCCAGGTGCCGAAACGCCGAAATTACGACCGGCAGCCACATGTCCCTCCGATGGACGGCTATGACCTTTACCCACGATCAACCGTTATGATCTTTTCAGGACGATCAATGGTCACGTTCAAATCCCGACTTTCTCAAACTTATTCACACTTAAAACTATTTCAGGGTTTCAGTTATCTAGATTTCATGACTCGTGATGAACAGGGTTCTTTCCCTTTGATTCCTCGAGTGCTGAAACACCAAAACGCTTACCGACCGCCACGTGCCCTTATAAAAGGACGGTTCAGATACTCCCACAGACCTTGGGGATCTACGGTCCTGATTTCTTCGCTACTCACGAAGATAAAGAAAAGGGTTTAGGCATTTAACGCCCTCATTTATTCCTCCAATCTAATGGTCGTGACTAACCTCAGATATTCCGACAAGATCTCGTCCATCAATCCATACTTATCCACCCACTGCCATTTCGAGATTTCACAAATGGGGGTTTTGGGACTTGCAAGTACGAGAGGGCTAGCACTTGGATACCCCGGGTGTAGAAATTCCGAAATATTGGGATTTTTAAGAGGATCATTCTTCCTCGTGCAGGATTACTAAGGCTTGCACCTTCAAATCCTCTTTCAGGTTCTTGGTAATCTTTCCAAAGAGGGTATCTCTGTGGAGATATCTATTCCGGGTATTCCTGGAGATGAATAAGGGCACAGATTTCCCGAGAACAGACTTGAAGTCTGAATTAGATCGATATACATATATATATCTATTTATAAAACATAAGCCATACGTAGTCTTTCCATTATAAGCATGTAGCCACCATTTCTAGTCAAAACACCACACATATAGTCTTATACTAAAACCATTTATAATTGCACAGACTGTGATCATAAATGTCAGAATATACATTTCAACATGCAATATGTATAACACTTATTAGAAAGAACACTAGGTGTGATTGCAACTGCTGAGAGGGGTGCTCATTTCCACCCAACCGTAGGCTCAGCGACTCCCAATGGATTTACCACTAGCCGCCCCTGAGCTGAGACCACGATGTTGCGAGAATGAGTCTCTCTATTTTCAAGTGACCAAGAACAAAGGTTACTCTCCTTCTTCTCTGCTATCACTCACTCTGTATTTTTCCAGAGTTCTCCTTTTTCCTCTTTCCCTCACGTCTGCCCCCTTGATCGCACACTCTTCCTACCTTATCTCTTTTCGGTGAGGTTGCATGTGGCACAATCTTCCTCGAGGTGGTCAGGTATGAGGAATCTACAAATAGGTGGTTCACCCCCATCCCTCATTATTCATGAGGAGACATTTACCTACCAACCTAGCGAGTCATTTAATTTGGGATTAGCAGATGCCCGAAGAACCTACCTACTCGACGAAGTTGAATATCTGTTGTATATGCTAATCTGTGTAATTGGGTGCGCTCATCCCCCAATTCTATATTTTCTACTGAGGATGGAACAGTAGACACTACGCGGCTCGACTAGATAGATTGTTGGATGTCTTTGAGCTCCTTCTCTATTCTGTCATACATCGAATCTTGTTTTTCTCCATGTCTCTGTAGGATGTCTTCTGAAGCATCCTCAAGGGTTGTGATGGTGAGCTCAATATCATCCATGGTGAGCACATTCTGTGACTACGTCTTATTGGCTCAGGACTTCTTCTGCGCTGAAGGTTTCTTCAAGGAAACCTTCCTTTTCTTTGATGTCTCAGCCTCTGTAAGGGGATCCTTTGGCAGTGTCACTTCACCCTTTTCTTTCTTGTCTTCTTCCCCTTCCTCCTCTTGGTTTACTTCGTCGCCTCCTCCTCCTCCAGGTGATTCAGGCACACTTTCCTCCGATGCGTTGTCCATGTCCTGCAATTCTTCCTTTTTCTTCTTTTTATTTGTGTTGCTTGGTCCATCATACTCAGTTCGGGTGACAAAATGACTTACGATGAGGTCGGGGTCAGAGAGTTATTCATCTCCAACCAGTACAAGGAATTTGGCTGACCATTCCTTGGTTATCTCCTCCATGTATTCATCATCCAATTTGTAGTAAGACTGCATCTCCTCTTTTCTTTCATCCCTGCACGCAGTGATGTAGATGAAGTGTCAGTCTGTGAGAAACTTTTCTAGTGACCTATATGTATGCAAGGTGTTCAGGGTCATTCATGGGATGATTCAATGGCACGCTTGAGTTGTAGATAGTAAGCGTGGAACACCACATTTGACTGCCACTGCTTCGCCATATCGCTCGTATACCATAAGGTGGTGAACCTCACGGCCAATGGTTTTGATGGCTCGACTTCCGGGAATATCACTCCCTCTGTCATTTCCCAAGCGATGAATTCAATGAGAATCAACAACAAACTGAAGTGAAATTCATAGCCTTGGTCATGTGCTTCGCGACAGTCCCTATCCAACTCGTTGATGAGGTAGCTCGCCCAACTCATCTGCATCCCTTCGACACACTTACTGGCAAGGTTGACTACGAACCCTGTGACTTGCATAGGATGGTTCTTTCTGACGATATTTCCCACTATCAGCTGACAATATAGGAGCACTACGCCATCATGGATGGAGGATACCTTGTAGCCTCACTTCCCCTTATCCACATTGCCATAGGTTTCCTTGATTCGTTGTGCCAGGGAGCGATCTGCAGCCTTCCCTAGGTAGAACTGGTGAGGTTCTGGTCCTTTCATGATCAATCCAGTGATCAGGTGGATTAGCGTTGGATCCATAGTCACGCGTCTATCTAACCAGAGATAGCCTCCATGGTAGCACAATAGGAGGATTTTAACGCACGCGTTAGCCTCCTGATGTTTGCCGAAGTGGGGGATCTTCATCACATTTAATATCGTTGACCACACAATCTCTTTAATCCATGGCTGGGGAACTATATTGGGCTTCTTCCCAGTCGTCTTCATTAGGTATCTACATGGTGTGAGCATCAAATAGTTATTTCGGTCTCGAAGGTTGAAATCGCTGATATTGAGATCTGGGATCAGTCCCAACTGCGGTTCGACTGAACGTATCCCCTTCGGGAGGTACGTGTGATAAACATGTACTCAAAGTCACACATGATGTTGTCATGAATAATTGTGCCAGCCAGAGGTGAGATGTAGTCGGGCAAGACCGACGGGATCTGCTTCACATTCACCAGATCGTCGCGGTTCGACTAGACCGTCGTGTAGTCAAGGGGGATGCTTGAAATCCACTTGTCGACGGTGCCTGTATACCTGTGGAAATGAATTTCTTAGCCATGAGGTCGATCAAGATGTCTTCTACATATTTCTCTACTGCGCTAAGGTCACCCGACATGCGCATAATCAAATTACTCGGGTAGGCGAATGGACACTCAAGGTAATCGAATCGGTGGTGAGGTCTAGACAGTACAACATAGTATGAAATTAATTCTCTGTTATCTCAAATATATCAGGTTGCAAAAGTGGTTCCAGTGAGGAATTTGACGGATTAAATAAGCAATGTCATAACGGATTCCTTCAACGGGTCAAAATTCTTTAATCAATACGAATCCATCCATTATGGCATGGTCTCAATGGTTCAATGGAGATATTTCTGGCAATAATTGTGTTTCTAGCCATTCTGGAGCATCGTTCTAATGGATGGGATGCCTCCAATAGTCATACATCTTCGTCATGGCTAAGTGCCATTCTGCGTGGTTTTGCTATTCCAGCGAGGTTCAAGTTTTGCAAGCCTTCCTTCTATGAAGTCTCCTCTGGAACTTCTTGTAGTCTTTCTAACTTTGCTTTCTTCTTGCTGAGATTTCTTTCCTTCTTCCCTGTGATTTGATTCACTGGGTTCCTCTTTCCATTTGTGTTCTTATATTCTCTTAGCATAGTAACTTCGCATTACTGAGGGTCTTTCAGACTAGGACAGAATCTATCAAACATACCTAGATTCATACTTTTGAAGAAAAAATTCCACTTATCTTACCTTTATTAGAGCACAAAGATTTAAGATCTTACCTCTTTTCTTTAGATTAGACTTCTTTTACCTAGCACAAAGCTTCACAAGTCAAGTAGAATATTGTGCACTACAGAAACAGTTCTATGCATAGAAATTCCTCTTTTCTTCAGTTCCCAACAATCACAGTTTCAAGTCTCGGCAATAGAACCATTTGTTGGCAAAGGGGCAGACCTAGGGTTCAATGCTTCAACAACGAACCAAAAAAACCATAACTACCATCCCTTTCGGCAACACCTGCGAAGCGACTGAAGTCTCACTCGAGGTAGAGGCAGGGGGTTGGAGGACTTAGATGTCTACAACCTAGCTGGGACACAGATCTGTGATGTCAACACTTAACAGAGCACTTAGCCGACAATATACATTAGGTTATGATCCTTATTCACATCACAGATTAAACCTAATTATAGATCAGTGTAGTAGTAATCAATATTAAGCACATCTAATCATTTAGCACATAGCATCAAAGAAGATCTAGCATTTATTCATATATAAAGAACTAAGCATCAATAGATCTACCTATCACATATCAAGAACAATGCACTAAGCAAATAGATACATAAACATCATGAACAACATTTCAAAAAGAACAACAACACAGGATATGCGTGGTTCACCCCAGTGTGGGGCTACGTCCACCAACTCTTCTTCTTAATTATTGATCTTCAATCTTTCTTACATTCCTCTGCTCCTTTCTTACATTCCTCTTCTCCTGTGCACAAAGCCACAGAGCTACTCCGCAAAGGACAGGAGATCTGTGTGCACCTCGCTAGATGCTCCTTCCCTGAATTAGGTCAAGGCACAAATCCAACTACTGGATATCACAAAGCCTCTTATAATCACTTGCACTTAGCTCTGCAAGCCTTAACACATCTTCTTGTACAAAGCCAACTGGTCATGCACTAAGCCGATTATAGGTACTCGTAACTACTTACTTGCACAAAGCCACAGGTCTGTTCTTACATCTCCTAGCTACTTATTTATACATTACAAAAGGCCTAAACATGGATAAACCCATGGGCCAACATCCCATACCCGTTACATAAACACTAAAACCCAAACATCCCACAAAATGGGTGAGATCCCTCGATCTCTGCTTTGCGTGGGCACTCCATCTTCGACCAGCATGTCGAAGTCCCAAAAATGGTCAAACACGACCAACGTTTCCACCAAACTTGGTGTTATCACTGAAATTTCATTCGCACATGGCGACAAGAACTCAGCATCGTCAAACAGTAATGAAGTCATTCATGGCACTGAATTAATCACACAACATTCCAAAAAGGTCAAAAACTATACAAAGTAGTAAAAATTGAAGAGCGCTTTACAGAAGTTGGGTGCATGCGCACATGCGCGGAATAGGAATGTACCATGCACGCATACGCGCACGATGTGCGGCTGTTGGCGCAAAAACCCGCGCACCTCCTAAACGACGCATTTATTGAATTGGTCGGCCTCCCAACCACTTATGGATCAGCTCCCAAGTCGATTTGACCCTCAAATCTGAGCTAAATCCGAATGGTGGGCTGGTCAAAGACCTAATAAATCCCTAAAGAGCCTCTATTCACACTACAAAGGAGTTACATAGTCACCCAATGCAATGCTATAAAAATCCATGAAGAAACCTCATTTTCTCAAGGAATTTCATGTAATGTTATGCTTCCTAGATTGTTTTAAGGACTCACTCCTTGACAATAGCACATTTGGCACCATTTCATTGAGCAATCCACCTCTCCATTGAGTGGATTTGCAAAGGAGTTCTTTCATCACCATTTTCATTTTTCTTGTTGTAAGGAGAGCAAGCTTGTGAGGGTC
>ML786590.1:132210-142443 GCA_009831015.1 Picea engelmannii | reverse complement strand
ATTTCCATGCTTTTAATTTTAGTTTGTATTTGTTTAATTCTTGCTTATAGTTTTGTCTTTCTTTCTCTAACTCTTTCCTCTACAGCTGTCATGCTCAGCAAGACCCAACTGGGCATGTAAGCACCTCTTATTTGCTCACCAAGATGACAAAGAGGGTGCAAACACTTGGTCAAGGGCCAAGAGGTCTTGATATTCTCGCAATAGGTCGATTATTTCTTTAGTTTGTTTATCTGACCAGTAGTCTCCTATTCTTGCCATTTTTGGTTGACCATCTATTGAAATGTTGAATTCCCTTATTTTAATTTTCATATGCATCCATTATGGTGCTTTGGACTCATCCAATTGTCGTTCACCTTCTATAACCTTATTGTAATTGGAAGAAAATCAAGTTTTTATGTATCTTCTTTGGATACTGAATAGACTATATTTACATAATTATTTACTTCGGGGTGATTTTTTTCCATCGAAAACATTGTCCTCGAAAAAGTTTTTTTTTCATGTCTATTCCATGAGCACTTATGTTTTCTTGATTTTGAGTCGACACAAAGTTGCAAGTTGACATTGACTCCATGTCAAATTTTTCCTTACCTCTCATTTGCATCTCATCAGGATTTGGATTCTCGAGAAAGTTTTTTATTTCTAGTGTTTCCTCTCGCAAGTGTGCCTCTTATGAAATGAATCCAAAGTCTCTAATAAAATTTTCTTTTATTTCATTCTAGTTAAATGTGTGACCTCATGCTTCTTCGATTTTGTACCACTTGTTTGGTATGTCATCCAATGTGTTAGGGAACATATGTGGCCATAACCTCTCATCCCTATATCCCACTAAGGCACTAGGTTGAACCTAGGTTTGAAAGTCGAGATGTCAACTTGTGATGATAGCTTCTTCTCACCGAATCGTTCAAAAAAATATAGAGTAGCGATGTTCCATGTTTGCAACCAGGGAGCATACGTTTCCCACCATCGGGTTTCCTGACCAGTGAAGGATTCCACTAGGATTTGTACCCTCCCTTTTTCTTTGACTGGCTTTGATACTTCATCGGCATGGGTCATCAAGCAACTTCTTTCACTGGACCACGGGGGAGGTCTTGATTTTGTATTAGTCAAAATGAGAGTTGGCATTTGTTTTATATTTTTTTGTTAGTATGATAGGGATTCCTTGTACTGAGAATCATGTTCTCAATTTTTTTATTAGAATCACCTCTATTGACCAACACTCATTTTCTTGGGCTTCACAATTCTCTATTTTCCAATTAAAAAGTTTCGTGTCTGAATTCTGTCCCATCGACAATGGTGTTTCAACTAATATTTCTCCTTCAATTTTTGGCTCTACATTATCCTTTTGTTTTTTCACTACGTGATACATCCAGAGAGCCTCTTGGTATTCATCCTATGTTTCTACCCATAGTTTACCTTATTTTGGGTCCAATGGTATGATGATATTTATGTCACTACCTTTCAATTTAATCTTGTATCTTTCGAGGGAGACTGCCTCTTTCATATTCTGACCCCATGGTCTTCCTACTAAGGTGGGGTATGAAAGAATACCATCAACGATAATAATTACTTCAAAATTGACTCTTGTTGGAATCCCAATTATATAAGTTATGACATTTTTTAGTGTACGAATTCGTTCAATGAACCTTTGATCCACTAGTTTTAAGAAGTTCATTGTTAGAGCTAGAAGTGGACTGTTAAGTCGATTCCATGTCTCCCAGGGGAGGATGTTTACTTGCAATCCAAAGTCGAATACAATTTTTTTAATCATTTTTCCATCAATTTCAAGGTTGACTTTTGGGTCGAAGTCGATTGTGTGCTTCTCCTATGAAAATTTTCAAAGATTTTTGTATGGTCTTTGATATTCTTTATATTCTCTAAGAATGTTTAGTAGGTCAATCAAGTGGTCGATCGACTATTTTTTTTTTAGTAATTGAAGGAATTGTTCGATTGCAATGTCTAAAGTGTTTGAATGTTTGAACTTCAATGCTTCCCGCATTACTTTTTCTTCTTTTTCAAGGTCAAGATATGTATTTTGATACCCCCTTTATCGAGTTGGTGAATCTAGATAGATGTCTTCACCTGCTCTTGATCTTGTTACAACATGGAGATTTTTTAATTTTAGTACATCTTGCTTAGGCACTGTATGCAAGAGGTTCACATTTCTATTGTTCATCACTTTCTCTAGTATGATTGGGAAGTATTCTAGTGAGTGGTCACCTACTCCGCATATGTTACATAACTTGAGGTTGGTTTTTCTTTTATAGGGCTGTCGTGACTTATGTGGTCCTCTTTCCAACATTTAAAGAAATAGAAGCGGACCCAACCACGTCCTCGACCTATTTTTCATCGTCCTCCTTTGTATCTTCTTCTTCCTTGATAACCCCTGTGGCCACAACCTATGTTTCCATTTCCACCTCCTTGGTCGACATTTTGGTCGGTCGTTGGTGTGTGGTATACATAATGGATATTTACTTTGTTTTTCTCATTTAACTGACATTCTTGTGTAGAGTGATTATTTTCCTCACATATATGGCACCATTTTGGTCGGGTATTTCTTAAATTGTGTGGGAGATCTCAATTTGTGTGATTTTTCATGCTTGGAAGATGTCGAAGAATGTTTCTATTTGGATACATCGGACGGTTGGATCTAGTGCATCACTGAATTTACAGTAGTCTTTCATGTTCCTTCGTAGGATAAAATGGTGCACCAAATTTCATTATGTGTGATGGACATGTTTTGTATAGACTATTGCAATTCTACGAGTTTTTCCTCTATCCTTTCCTCTATTTTTGATGAAGTCGACGATCCTTCATAATTCGTCTTTATTCACTAAGATTTTTTCAATGCTTCTTCACATGTCTGAATGCCATACATTTGTAATGGAGCTAAGATTTTTGTAGGAGTCCTGCAATGTACCATTGTACAAGGATTATTTCTTCTACAATGTAAGGAGTTTGACTCAATAGGTATTTAATTATTTTGTCGTATTCTCAAACAGTTTCACCCAGAATTTGTTTGATTTCTTTCATCTTTTTCCCAGCCAGGAGACTTATGTATTGTGTCTTAAAGAATGCGAGAAAGGTTTTATTTATCTTTTCCTTTGATATTGTTTGTTTTTCTATAAAATTCATGAATAAGGTGAGGTCCCTAGCTCGAAGAGTGGCTACAAATTGTGACATTTTCTTATCTTTGTCAGTGATGTCAGTTGCCTCCCAAAATATCTCACAAACAAACTAATGTTGTTTGGGATCTTCATCACCTTCGTATATGGGAATATGGTTGAGTCCCATTTTGACTTTCTTGGGGTTTTTAGGAATTGGGCCTATTACAATATTTTTATTTTGTTGGTTTCTTATAGAAGTCAAATCGGAAGTTGATGCAAGCTTATTTTGGGGAGTCAAAATTTGATTATTCAACTTAACTAATATGATCTATCCTTGGTCTTCAGTCGGACCATATTCTAATGCTATTTGTGTTTTTTCTCTCCCTGGTATTATGTCTTCTGTTTGACAACCTCTATCTATATAATCTATGAATAATCCTTTAAAGGGTTGTGTCGATTTGTTTTCACTATCTGTCGATTTGGAATCTTCAGGAAGTAAGTTTGGCAGGAGGGCAGAGTTCGTGAGATCTCTTATATGGAGGAGTATATATTCTATTCATTTTGAGTAGTTTCTTTTGATTTGATTAGAAGTGTATCTTTTGTTTTCCCTATCTGTCGATTTTAAATATTTAAGAAGTAAGTTTGGCAGGAGGGCAGAGTCTGTGAGATCTCTTATATATAGGAATATATATTCTGTTCATTTTGAGTAGTTTCTTTTGATTTGATTAGAAGTGTATCTCTTATATTACCATCGTTACCATTTCTGCACCATTCTTTCGAATATTTTGTATCCACATGAAGTCTTTGATAAAGGAAGTATGCATTTTGCAGGCTAGGGATTCTTGTGGGAGAATATCGAACCATGGGTCACGAATAATCAATCTCCATACTATCAAATTTTTTGATTTCTTGTTGGGCACCACTGGCCACCTCACTCAACTACAAGCTTGCATTCCTCCCAAGAGCCATCAAGGTGCACTCTATGGCTGCTCCAGTGAACCTCCCCACCTAGGGGAGATTTCAATTTGAACTTCTAGGATCCCTCTCGTTTCACAACTCTTCTCTCCTCTTTTCTCGTTTGTCCCGCTCCAATCTCTAGATGTTAGTTAATGGTTTATAGACCCTCATTCTTCGTGTAGTCTTCTCTCTTGAATCTAACACATATCTTGTTTCAGTTATATTCCTCCTAAATTTATACATTATTTACTTTGGTGCAATCAACTCAACCTATATCATCTCACAGATCATCCAACCCCCCATGGTTGGCCCAACTTACTCGAATTCGACGGTGTTAATCATTCTTTTTGTTCTCATTTCTTTAAAAAGTAATCGCAGGCTTCATGAATATCTTTACAATTGGCTTCTACAAATTCTTCCCACTATTCCTGTTTTTCTTACCAATTTAAGTTTGGTGAAGGATTTCCCAAGAGGGGTCGATATTCGACAATGTCTCTGACTCCTTTGTCTAACATAAACTTGTGCACCAGGGACAAAATAGTTCAGAGAAAATCATCGCAAAAGTCGGTGTAAAAGTTGTCTTTATGGTCTTGACTAATGATCTATCTTTGATTGCTTATTCTTCAATGTAATCACGTGCAATTATTTCAAACCACTTGTTCAAATTTTTCCTTCCTCTGTGATTTTGAGCATTAAATTTTGATCCGAAGTGAATTTATGCATTAGGTACTTGATTCAAATATTCGAATAATACTTCTAGAATGGATTCCAGGAATCGTTCATGTGTTTCTGTGAATAATTGTGTACGCGCTTCTGCTAACGTCAGTCGGTTCCTCCTTACATAGTTCTTATTCTAATTATTGATCTTGTGCTCCCACCATTCACATATGTCTTCCAACCTTAACATCTATGTGCCTTTTATTTTACATGCATGAGTTTAGAACTACTAGCAATGAAACCAATGTTGTAGTCTAAGGGAAAGTATGAGAAGGTCACTAGTAGCTCCTTACACAAAGCAACATATATGTTACATCATTATATACAAACATACATAGACATACATGGAAGCATACACAAAGTAGTGGGAGAACCATCAATATGCACTTTATTATATGTAAGAAGAGCCTAACCTTTCCTCTATTACATATTCACATATATACACTTGAGGTTGCAGTTACCCATTAGTTCCAACTTCTTAATTGCTTGGTCGATCAACTCTAATTATTTGTTAGATCGACTCCTGTACTCGACTTATGCAGTTGACTAGTGGATCTAGTAGGCAGGGTCAACTAACCTCTTCAACACCTAGTTTTAATGAGTCCGTATGTTAGGAAGGTCCATACTATTACAAATATTTTGAAATTGAGATCTAATATCAACATACATAGGGTACTCTAAGAGAAAGTGTTTTTATCTTTCACCTTCTTAGTATCACAAAGATGTTAAATTCTTATTATTATTAAATTGCAATTTTTTTTAAGTATAAATATTAATATATTTTAAATTTTAATATGAAAATGTATAAATATATAAAAAGATTAAATCCTTTATAATTTTGATCTTCATTGATTTGTCTTTATTAGAACTTGATTATAATTTTTTTTAATTGTAATTTTGGATTATTTGAATGGTTGTTTCTCATGTATAAATAAATTCACTGCCCTTAAATATCATTATTGTAATTTAATTTTATAATATTAATAATTAATATATGTAATTCATCAAATTCAAAATATTTTTTACTAAATTTTAAATAAAAATATGAATTACCAATTTTATTTCTTAATTTGATAAAACATTTTACAATAATATTAAATATTAAATTTAATTCATTATTTTTATTTTTATAACATTCAAATATCAAACATAACACAATTACACCATACTCAAAATATCAAACATAACACAATTACACCATATTCAAAATATATTCTTTATAGAGATGTCAATACACTTGTGGCTTAACTATTTTTATTATAATATTCGATGTGATTTAATTATTTAATTATGTTTGTCATGGCATTTGAGTTATTATAATAAAATTTATAGTCGCGATATATCACGTGTTGATGTTTACAATTTTTAGAAAGAAAAAAAAATGGTTGCACGAATGAATCTAAACCAACTTTTGTTAAGATGGTGTATATACAATGTATGAGGAGATCGCTCTTAGATTTAGAATTTGAATACATTAGAAAGACAAATCCTTTGATGATGTCACATATTACTTTGTGTGTTTATCTCATACTCCACTCAAGTAAACATTTTATATTTTTTACTACTTAGAAGATTATGGAAAAAATGACTTTTTAGTAAATTTTCTCCTTTTAAGTAAATTTGGTTACAATATATATTTCAATAAAAAAATAAATTGTAATTGGCGGAATCAATAATTAGTTGGACACGTACTCATGTGACATGGGGTTGTGTTATCTGACTACTACCGCTATAACCTTCAGGTGTCCCTACGATGCCCCATACACAACACACAAGATAAGTTAGAATTTCAAACCGGTGACTTCACATAATAGAGTTCCTTAACAGTACACTCCATCATCGACTGCCCTACACCTCGGGGGCTATATCTCAATACATTGGAGTGAGAATGTAAAATTTCTCTATCTACACATGAACTTTAGAAATTTAAGAAGATATTGAGATTTTTTTTAATTTTTAAAAAATAATACAACCTAAAGAAGTAAGGGATCATCACCTTTACTAAAGTCTATGTGGAGTAACTTCTCAAAGGTTTACGGATTACATCACCATGATTGTAATATCCCCATTTTCAAACCCCGAGCTAGCGATACATATATTGTAGATGTCATATGTGACCGAGAGCCAAGTGATATATATTGTAAATATAGCATATGGTCGAGAGCCAAAGCGATGTAATATGTGAATGATGTAAATTGAAAATAATGAATAAAATGCATTTCCAGCTGCAAATGGACACGGATGGAGATTTCGGGGCTAAGTATCCACAAGAGAGGGTAGGGGTCCAAGGGGGAGAGTTACCCATATCTATTAAACCAAAACCCATTTCCTATTTTTCTCTAAATTATCCTTGACATGAACCTTCCATTAGTTGTTGAGTGTTCTAGAGCCCAATCATTGAATTCATGTAAGAGTGTTGGTGTGAGAGTCCCTTCTCATAATTATTGAGAGCATGGGGGCCGAGTACAATTATCTTGGGGAAGAGTGAAATTCAAGCAAGCAAGAGAAAGAGAGAAAATTTGTATGGGTAGGAGACCAATTTTTTACACATTCAGGTTTTTGCATAGAGAGTTGTTTTTACATGGAGTTTTCTGGTCAACAATGGAGTTCTGAGTGTGAGGTTGTAGGTAGCTATTGTGGACATGTTTGGTTGTTGTTTGGAGCTGTAATTTCATGGAGAAAGAGGTTGTGTGCCTGGGAGTGACGAGTTGTTCAAAATTCGTCCAAGAAGCATGTGTTTTGGATACTAGGCGAATTTGTGTTGCATCTCTAGAATTCCTGAAGTCCCATCAAGTATAATTCTTGTCCAACTTGTGATGGAAGCTTTGGAGGGGACTGGAAAGGCTTGAGGGATTGTGAGTAGTGAAGGGGGATTCTATCCCTTGTCTTGTGCAGGTTGAGGGGAAGTTTGTTGGTGGACTCGAATTAGTTGAGAGTTTAATTGCTACAAGGGAGACATTATCCATCCTTAGGTACCTCTATCTCTTGTGGATTCATAGCCCCAACTCAGGGGTGTCTTGTTATTGAGAACTAGAAAACCAAGGCTACGACTGGGAATAACATCTGTCCTCTGTAGAAGGTTGCACATTTTATAAGATAAGTTCTATTATTTGATGTGTTTATACATATATGATGTTGATATAGTTGTTGTGCAATTTACTCTTAATTATATTTGGACATTATTGCTTGCTATGAGAAAAATGATGCATTTAAATCCTTGTCTATATGGTGAGATGTTGTTGTATGTTATTTAGTTATTCTATGTACAGTTAAGAAATTGTATTTGTGTTTTTAAGTAGCATAGACAGTTTCAAGAGTATGAATGTAATGTTCTGTGATTATTTCCATATTTTGATTTAGTATTAGAAATATTAGTGAGTTGTTTTAGTAGTGACGTGACCCAGCTGGGGGATGGGCACATTACAAAATGGTATTAGAGATACTGGTTCAACATTGGACCCATATGGGCTGGAACCAGAGTGAATTGGTGAAATTCATTGTTGCGGATTTTCTCTATGACAGATTTGGGAAAAAATGGAGAATTTAGAAATAAATCCCCAAATCTGTGGGAAAAATATGAGTTTGAATGACTCTAGACGATTTAATAGGGTTAATGGAGTAAAGCGGTAAAGTTGCAAATCAAAATTCAACCTAAAATGATCGAAATTCGATTTTTAATGGTCGTCTGAAGAGTTACAAGCAGTTTGGCGAATCGACGGTCGAGATTGCTTCTTAACTCGAGATCAATGGACGAGATTCGTCATGATAAATTTAAAAATCCATAAGGTTCGATCGTTTTGAAAGGTTGATCAAATTGATAGCCAAAATTGATTTCGAGGGTTTTTGAAATGGATTAGATTGACGACTTAAATTCGTCGGGGTTTTTGGTCAAAAATTTCAAAGTATGGAAATTCACCTAGAGAAATTGTCGATGGTCGATGGTTGGGTCGAACGAAATGGCAAAGTGTTGGGTTTGGCCAAAGGACACCTCTGATCTTCAATGACCAACGATCGATGTTGGTCGAATCCCACAAATCATTTTCGATCTTCGATGGAAATCATCGATGGCCAATGGGTCGGTGGTTGGGCGTCGACCAATTCGGCAAAGTCTTTCGAAACAAGCAACAAAAGTCGTTGATGGCCAATGGGATGATGGTCAAGCATTGACCAAATTGGTGAGGAGTTAGAGTCGTCCAAGAGAATCAGTCAATGGACGGTAGGGGAATGAGGGTGATGATGTATTATTCCACGTTAGCATCCACATGTCATGCCACATCAACATCCATGTGTCATGCCACACCATCCAATATAAGTGGTCGATGGTCGATGGTCAGGTCGACCGATTTGGGAAAGTGTTTTTGACAGTCATCGAGGATCGTCAATCGCTAATGGGACGATGGTTGGGATTTGACCAAATTAGAGAGGATTTTTCATTCACCAACAAATATCATCGATGGTCGATGGTTGAATTGGTTGATTTAGAGTTGTGTGCAAAATCGGTCGTCGGGGAGTTGGGTCGATATCCGACGGTCGGGTCAATAGTTTGGGGAAAATGTTGTGCGCACCTAAGGAAGAGCGTTGGTTGCCGATGGTCGATGTAGCATGGATCAACAACTCATATTCCAAGTGATTTGGGATCGACGGTTCAAATTTAAAGGGTTATTACATTAGTAAAACAATCAGTTTTGTGCGAAATTGTTTGGTTTTTGAAGGTCATTAACTTGCAGGGTGATTTTGAGGCCCTAAATGACGTTTTTAGGTATTCAAAACCCATAAGAAAAACATGTCGCAAGGTACACTTGTCTCTATAGTTCAAATGAAAGAAATCAGGGATAACTATCCAATGAGCTAAATGGTTCGCAAAATGGAGCTCGTATGAGAAAATTACAGCCAAAACAGTAAGGGTAAAATTTTGGCACCAAAGTTACTTCCGGAGAGCGTAACTTCTTGCTCCAAAGTCGATTTGAGGCACAAGAGTAGTCGATAGAAATATTATGACCCATAGAATCTAGAGGTGGAGTCAAAATTGGGTTATGGGTACCTGAAAATCTGTTGGGAGTTGTTGGCTATCGGAAGTCACTCCTGGATTGCTAGTAGGAGCAGAGCCCGACGCCCATCAGATTAATGTCACGATTTTTTTAAAGGGTGATCAAATGGAGGAAAACTCAAAACAACATTGTATCAACTCAGAAACCAGACCAGGCATACATGAACAAGTGAGGTCTTGAGAAACTCCAAACAGTGAGTCGTAGTAAAGGGTGAGCAGGTGGAAGACTTATGCAAGAAGAGTGCAAAGATCCATAATAAACATTAGGTTCATCACAGACTGGAGAAGAAAGCATTCAAACACAAAGTCACTTTATATTCAAATACAGGCAACCAGAGAGTACATAAATGTCACGACAAATCCTTTATCATAACACAAATGCAACTATCCACACGAATCATTCGACTG
>ML786590.1:105731-125942 GCA_009831015.1 Picea engelmannii | reverse complement strand
ACCAAAGAGGAGAGATGAATGGATGACACACGACAGCAGGGGAAAGGCGGAAGGGAGGATAGAATGGCGGGGATAGGGCCCACACTGGTTAATCACAGGGCAGTTGAGAAGGGCGAGGCTGTATAAGCACCGTTGATCTGGGCGCCTCAGTCGTGGCCGTTGGGAAGATGCACATGGGATTCCGGACCCCCCCCCTCCGCTTAAAGGTAGAAAGGCGGGGGGGGGTCTGGAATGGTCTTCATCGCCGTTGATCTGGGCGCGCTCATCTAGACCATCGGAGAGGTGCACCCCCGATTCCGGACCCCCCCCCTGCTTAAAGGTCGGAAGGCAAGGGGGGTCCGGAATCCAACGCACGCCGTTGATCCGGGCGCGCGAATCTGGACCGCTCGGACTTGCTCGTTGCTTACCATGGGCGCATAATCGCCCAAAACTTAGGACAAAAGGTTTTTTAACCCTTCTTATGCATTCTACCCCCCTATACAAGAAGAATCGGTAACAGGAGTGAAAGAAGACACTTGTAGCATACAGGGATAAATTGGGTAAACAATCAAACTTCTTCGGACCATAAAATTCATCTCGGAGCTCATATTTGAGCAAATGAATAGTCGTTGGAAATATATTGAGGAGTAGAAGGAATATTTCAACCTAGAATTTTAAATTGGGTGTTATATTTTCTCAGAAAGGGATAAAAGATATTGTAGAAATTAATAAGTGGAAATTGCAGCATGTAGATGTTGTAACTTTTCGCTCATAACTCATATTGAGGCATGATTACATTCGTTGGAGAGTTGTTTTTGAGAGGAATGTATTTAATGAATAATACTTGGGAGTAGTGAATTAATATTATTCATAATTTAAAATGAAGAATGACTTGTAAACTAATTAATAAATATTTTGCAATATGCTTAAATTCTAACAACAATTATTGCATGCACATTATTGTAGAATTAAAGATATAGAGAAGTAGACATCAGTTGCTACATGAGATTTAGAGATACAGAGGATCCACAAGGGTCTTATATCCATGAAGAAGAAATCATAGGTCTGCATGTCAACATGGGTAATGTTGAGACCGATTCTAATGGAAGAAGAGATTGGCAGGAGCATGTAACTATGAGAAGCCTACAAAAAGAAGGGTAGAGATATAGAGATGATAGTGAGAGGATCATGAAAGATCAAGAGGAGATACTTCAAATCCTTTTGCAAAAGCAAGTCAACAAGTATTCAAGCACAAATAAATAATCTAGTGCCAAGCAATTGGAGGTGTCTAGGTCTCATGATAGGAGGGATGATCATGAAGGATATATAAGATCAAGGAGTATTAGCAGGCATCAACATCATCATTCCTTAGGGAACTCAACCAAAAAAAATAAGCACATTCAATGTCAGAAATAATCCCAAGTACATCTCTTGTCAGGCATTAGATAAGGAGACATGGGTCAGATAGCTTGCAGGGGGTATGAGGAAAATCAATCCACCATAATTTGACAGAGAAACAAGAAAGGTGAAGATGCAGAAGCATGGTTGTTGGGAATGAGGAAATATTTCCAGTTGCATAACTTCTCATCAAATGTGGAAGCTATAATTGCATCCTACCACCTGCAAGGAAATGAATCTATGTGGTGGGATCGACTGAAGTATGTTAAGAACCTTGATGAGAAAATAATTTCTTGGAATCAGTTCAAGAAATACTTTCAGCAACAACACTTGTCAAAACAATATTATGACAAGAAGATGCAAGAGTTCTTTGAACTCAAATTGGGAACATGGCCATGGATGAATATGAGAGAAACTTATTAGAACTTCTTAGGGACATGAGTTTCATCAGAGATGATAAGGTCAAAATTAAGAGGTTCCTAAGTGGACTGCCATATTTCTACAAGGATAAAATTTAGTTTGATGAGCCCAAGAATTCAAAACAAGCCATAAGAAAGGCCAAGTACGAGGCCAAGAATTCAAAACAAGACAAGTTTCCAAAAGACTTGGGATGATAAGAAGAGAGGAAAGATGGATCAAAGGACGGAAGGATTCAGACCACCTTTCATGAGGAATAGATCTCAATCATATTAGCAAGGGAATCTATCTCAAGGTGATCATTAAATGACACATTCCTTGGGAACGAGGCCAAGGCAATATCCCATAAAGTGTTGGGGATGTGGAGGAGGTCACATTTATAAAGATTTTCCTCACCGAGGAGATAAGATATATATTTTTCATAGCATAAAGAAGGAGGAGACAATAGAGGAAGTGGGAAAAATCATGCCAAGGATCTATGCAGTCTTGGACAATAGACAAGAAGACTATCAATCCCACATGATCAAAGTGGAAGGTAAGATTGATAATCTTCCCATAGATATTTTAATTGATTATGGAGATAGTCATAGCTATATATATCCAAAGCTAATTGAAATATTTAAATTGAATAAGTGTAAGCATGAAAATTCTGGGTTAGTTCAGTTTTCTACTGGAACCAAGAGAATAATTAATGAACTTGTTAAAGAATGCCCTATAAACATGAATGGAACTAACACTAAGGAAAATTTGAATATCATAACATTGGGGTCTTATGACTGCTTGATTGGTATGGATTGGCTAGAAAATCATCATGTTGTTTTAGATTGTTATAACAAGGTGTTCACATGTCTTGACGAGGAAGGAAATTTGAGGATGATGCAAGGTATTCCAAGGCCTATATCTGTCTGGGAGATTTCAGCATTGTAGCTGAAAATAAGTTTTAGAAAAGAGTGTCAAATATATTCAACCCAAACAGAATATACAATGAAGGATACAGAGCCAAGTATCGAAGATTATCAAGTTTTGAAGGAGTATGAATATGTGTTTGAGGAGTTGCTAGGATTTCCACTAAAGAGGGATATATATTTCTCTATTGACTTCATGCCTAGAGCTGCCCCAGTGTCTAAGAATCTCTACATAATGAGTACTCCGGAGATAAAAGAGTTGAAAATCTAGTTAGAAGAGTTGTTAAAGAGATTTTACATATGCCCAAGTGTTTCTCCTTGGGGTTCCACAGTTCTTTTTTTCAAGAAGAAAGATGGAATGTTGAGGTTATATATTGACTTTAGATAGTTGAACAAGGTTACAGTCAAGAATAAATAAATATCATTTTCCAAGGATTGATGATCTATTTGATCAGCTAAAAGGACAAAATATATTCTCCAAGATTCACTTGAGGTCAGGATATCATCAGGTGAGAATCAAAGAAGAAGACACTAGAAAAACAGTCTTTAGGACAAGGTATGGACACTATGAATTTGTGGTGGTTCCTTTTGGATGGAAAAATGCATCGGCTACATTTATGTGTTTGATGAATGGGGTGTTGAGAACTTTCCTGGATAAGTTTGTAATTGTATTATTGGACGGTATTCTTATCTATTCCAAGACAAAAGAAAAGAATGAGAAATATTTGAGGATGGTGCTACAAGTGTTAAGAGAAAACCAATTGTATGCCAAGTTAAGTAAATGCACTTTCTATTAAAATCAGATCCATTATTTGGCTCACATTGTTTCAGAAGAGGGAATAGAAGTGGATCTAGAAAAGATTGAAGCAATCAAGAGTTGGTCAACACCAACAAATATTTCATAGGTTAGATCATTTATGGGTCTAGTTGGTTACTACAGGAGGTTCATTGCGGGATTCTCCAAAATTGCACACCCAATAATGTCCTTGCAAAGAAAGAGGTAAAGTTTGAATGGAGTGCTAAATGTGAAGAAAATTTTCAGTACTTAAAAGATTTTCTAACCAATGCACCTATTTTGAAAGTTGCAGATCTAGATGAGGATTTTGTTATGTGCATCGATGATGCAAGGAAGGGATCAGTGGAGTCTTTATGAAAAATGGACATGTAATTAGTTACGGGTCCAAAAAATTGAAGGAACATGAAATAAATTATGCCACACATGACTTATAGTTAGTAGCTATAGTACATGCATTAAGGATGTGGAGGCATTACTGTTATCACTAAAAAATTGTCTTCAACATTGCACGCAAATGGTTAAGGAAACAAAACAATGCCAACAGTAATTAGTCCACCTACAAAACTGAAATGCATTCGAAAGGAAAAAATATAATCAATTGGGTCAAAAATTGACATGCACAAATTCACCAAAGGAAACACGCACACAGTGCGCAGTATGCGCGGGCCAACAAATCCCTCAAAGCACACAATGTGCCAAGTGCATGACTGTGTACGAGAAAATATGCACACTTCTATGAACGATGCATTTATAGATATTGTCGGCCCCTCAACCACTTATGGACCATATCCCAATACGATTTGACCCTCATATTTGAGGGAAATCCGAATGGGAGGTTGGTCAAGGACTAGAGGGTGCCCTAAAAGGCCCCTTGTTCACACTAAGAACCAATTACATTTTTCCTTGAAGAAATGCTATAAATAAAAGCCATGGGTGCACTAAGAAACAATGATCTTCATGGTATTGTTATGCTGCAAGAATTCTCCCTTGAGAATCTTCTTTTCTCTTTGGAGCCTTTAAGAACCATTGCAATAGACCATTCCACTCACCTCTTGAGGGAATAAGCATTGTTTTTATTCACCATTTTCCATTTCTTCCATTGTATGAAGAGCTTTCCATTAGGGAACTCAAGATCCCTCCCAAGGAGGAATAGGGAACTCATAAGTCCTTATTTTTTCTCTACGATGTTTTTCCTACTAATATAGTGATCCATTGGTAGAATTATGTTGTTCATTTGATTGATTTTCATGGTTCCAAGTTTCTTATGCTTTATAACATTTATTTGTTAGTTTTTTTAGTTTATTTCTTTGTTTATACATGTGTTTGGCTTGTTTAACCCACTCACAAACTTCTGTCTTGTCTAGCAGGCTCATCTAGACATGCAATTGTTGTTGTTTTTCTCACCCAAGTGATGAAACCAACACAATAGATTGGCGACCATACTCGGGATAGGTATCAAATTCCACCATATTTGATCTTAAAGAGAACTTATTTTTAATCAATTTGTTTTGCAGGTACCAAAAATGGCCTATCCCAACCTACCAAAGGAAAAATTTAGAGCTGGAGAAGGAGTATTTCACTCACAAATTTCTTGCCCGACGCGTGACAGACAGTGCGCAGATTTTCCTGCCCATGGATGCACAATATGCATGCCAAATTTTTTTTTGCACTGCGCATTTTGTGCCCACTGCACACCTGTCAGATTTATAACCCACGCATATCTCCAGTTTTTCAAAATTGTAAGGGTTTTTATGATGATATGAAGGCCCCTAACCTTCAGATTTTTTATTTCATGCACTTTGTAATGCAAATGCACTCCACTTAAAATCCTTTCCCATATGAAAGGTTAGCTAAACATAGGCACTTAAGGGGTAAAAAAAACCAAATATTCTCCTGTTTTTCTTTGGTTTCCACATGGATGGCTTGTTTGGCTTGTAAAATTTTAAGTTGAGATTATTGCTATCATACATAAATCATTTACATGGGGACTAGAAGTTAAATTTGACCCTTGAGTATGCTCTTCTCTCACACCCTAGTATGATCTTGAGAATCAGAAAGGTGGTTAAAGGGACATTTCATCTCCCTTAAAAAAAATATTTAGGAGAGGATAAAGCCCCCCTAGGGTTCCTCTTAGTTTTTTTTGAAATCATCTTAAAGTTGTAAGGGCCCATACATGCCCACATGTTGCAAACTTAGGATAGTTTCTTGAAATTGATTTCTTATTTTACATCACCATCTAGGGAAGTTTAAAGATAAAAGTAGCGGTCCCATACATGCCCACATGCTTACAATCTTGGATAGTTTTCAAGCTTTCTTAGTGTAAACAACATTTAGGGAGTTTTAAGGGATTTGTAAAGGACCCATATGTCCACATGCTAGTTATTTAGGGATTTTAAAATTCCGCAAGGTTGTACCAATGACACATAGTAAGATAGGTAAAAAATATTTGTAAGGACCATAGGAAGTCCACATGTTGTAATCTCACACTTAACTTATTAAAAACTTGGCACACTTTCTCACTTACTTGCACACAAAGTCACTCCCCACACACATAATTTCTATTTTGAATTGTGGCGGTTGAAGTAGGTTTTCTCCAAAGGAATTCCAAAACGTCCCACTACTTCTTTGGAAATTATCCACACCCATTAATTCAAATGAGATTGGTTCACACCCCCAATCTCTCAGCTCACCACATCTAAATTTAAAAAAAAAAAATCAGTAAGTTTTCCTCCCCAGGAGGTGCCAAAATAAATTTTTCAGTCTACGTAGGATCTCAAGGGTAAGCATCCAAATAACCCCCCGTTATCTGGTTCTCAAATTTTCAAACATTAGTAGTTGAGAAATAGGCAACTTTCAAATCCTCCAAGTCAAGTGTTCCCACACCATAAGGCAAGAAGATACCCGTGAAGGGTCAAAGGCTGAGGTCGGGTTTTTTTGTGCATCCCTCCTTGAGTCACCCAACTCTTGGAAGGGCATTCAACCCATGACCCATTTTTGAGGCTGAAAATCTAAATTCCTCACTTTGACCAAGGTACTTAGTGACCAAACTTAGGACATCCATCCAGGTGGCAGTTGTGAGCTGCAATCACACCTTGATTATATTTTGTGTGGCTATTGGGAAATATCACCAGTTCTTTAGGGATATGCACCCCTTCTCCTCATTATAATTGATTTCTTCAACCTTCACTAGTTCCTCTTCCAGTGGCTTCAGACCCCATTGTCGAGTGCTATTGGAAGGCCCAGTTCTATTTGAGAGGAAGGATGATACATCTTTTAGGACACGAGCATTTGTTTTTATTGTTCCCCCACGCAGGTAAAATCCACCTATCCACATGCTTGTTTACTTTACAATGATGTATGCATGATGTTCATTTGATTACATGCCATTATGAGTTATACTACATTGTGAAGGTCAAATTATAAAAATATCTTGTTCATTTATTTCTCTCTTGTCACCATTTTCACACATTCACTTTTCTAGTTGGAAACCATAGGGGACCCACAGAATCCCCATCGTTCCAGACACTTGCAGAATCTCCCTTCTATTCTAAGAGGATTTCTTAGTCTTTCCAACTCACTGAATCAACCATCTCACACCCTCATGAGTGCTACTATTTTGGGATCAACTTTACTTGGTTCCACTCTGCTTGGGTCCACTTCCCAAGGCCATCCATCTACTAGTTCTCCTTCACAAGGAGGCGGGGGACAAACTTCTTCTCAAGGAGGAAGTACAACCCCACCAAATATCTCTCAAGGGATAAGTCCACTACCTACTCACATGATGGTTGGAACTAATCCTCCACCTAATCTCCCTATGCCATACTTGGCATCTCTTAACATTCTGGATTTAACCAAACTCACAAATGATCCCACTTGGCCCAATATGCCTACCAAATTTCCTTCAGATATTCCAAAATTTGAAGGAAAACTAGGGGATGATCCCTCCAACCATGTTATGACCTTCCACTTATGGTTCTCTTCAAAAAACATCATGGATGATTCCATCCACTTAATTTTATTTCAATGAACTCTCATAGGTTCCTCAACCAAATGGTATGTGGACGAAAAATCGAGGTCCCATGTGACCTTTGAATCATTGGCCAACGCCTTTTTGTCCTTTTTCCAACTATCAGTTCATCATGATACTAACTTATAAATTCTCTCAGATTTCAAACAAACTACTACTATCCACATAGCCGACCACATCCATGAATGGCGTCGATGACGTAGTTTGTGTAAAGTAAAAACCACCAAATAACAATGTCTTGATTGGTTTGTCAAATCACTAGTCTCTGTTATTTCCAAGGATGTCGCATCCACTTTTCCTCAGTCAGAATAAGAAGCCATCAACAAGGACCAAAATTTTGAACTCATCTACATGTACTCAGGTTACTTATACACAATGTTACCTGATGCACCCAGACCCATACCATTTGGCCAGGACAAACCTAGGATGTCCCACATTGTAGATGGATTGATTGGTTCTATGAACCATGTCAACCCTTATGGCCACCTGTCACCCGCTTATGGTGTGCATAAATATAGACAACCATATGGAGGGATGTCCTATTACCCTCCTCCCACTCACTAACAATCATATCTTGTTGCTCCCCCTCCACCAATAGGGGGACCCCAACCAACACACATGATGTGTCCAGCTTCCCAACCAAGTATGGGCCCGCCTTCTACCTCTAAATACAAACTTAGCACTAGTGGAAGAACTTCAAGTTCCTACACTCCATATGGATCGTATCCATAACACAATCTGTATTTTCCCTTCCCTGGTCCTCCACAGCTAGTTTTTCCCCCACACGGAAAACCACAGGCCGACGCTGATCCGGATTATTTTTGGCACGAAATGAGAGCGGAGATATAATAAAGAAATGTACAGAGATATTGCAGATATTCAATAATATAACAGAATTGTATCAGAGATGCAACCATAAACACATATATATAGTAATACATGATTTCTATTAATCAGAGAAATGTACAGAGACTGTAAAAATACAGAGTGAAAGACTCGCTAGAATGGTGGTAGCTTATCTCTGAGAAGAGATGTGACGGCTACTCGCATTCGCAAGAAGATGATTACAATGAGGCTCTGAAGGCCCTTTTACAATAAACGGGAATGCCAAAATTCCTAGACATCCAAAAACCTAACCCTGGGAGATGAAGCGCCAAAAGTCATGTGGGCCCCGTTTGGGTAAGTTGGTACATCAACTTCCCGGGGTCGTAACTTTTGCATACAATCTCCATTTTAGGCGTATGATAGCCCATTGGAAAGATCTATCCGAGGACTACAACATTTTGCACAAATTTTTTCAATTGCAACATACCCCAAAAAACGTCATTTAGGGCCTCAAAACGGCTCCAGAAGTTCAGGACCCGAAAAACTGCTAAAAATAGTAAATTGCCAAAATTGCTAGAAAATTGTTTTGAGCCAGTCGGAAAAGGTGGGTGGCCATCGATATCCACCTGGATTAGACACTAAATTTGTCCAACCCTCTCCCATTCAAAAACTTCAAACTTTTGAACAAATGAATATGGAAAATTTGGCCCATCCGTCGAATAATGCCAAGAAGAAAGGGAAAAACCGAAACAATAACAACCTGACATAAGGGGGAAATAACCGCCAACAAAACCACCCCACTGGGGCAAACCATAATCAAGGCAACTAGAACCCCCAAGGGGAAAACAATAAAAAATGAAAAGGGAGGAACAACAACAAACTCCAGACTAACTTCCCTTGCACTCTATGTGGTGAGTACGAACATTACACTCACCATTGTCCCCAAATTGCCGACTTCAAACAGATGAAAGACTCCATGAACACGCAACGTCCTCTAGTGTCACCTGCACCCCATCAGGCCCCCCAACACTATTTTCAACCACCACTTCTGTCTATGTTGAAAAACCCTATTCCACACCAAGGTGTGATGAATACCCAACAAGAGGTACAACCTGCTCCACCCCAAATGGGCCAGTATCAACACCCAGGTCCCAATCAACCTAGAAATCCAACAGATCATAACATCCTCCTCACCAGTGAAGAGGAGATTCTTCTGCAAACACACGGTTGTCAATACAACATGCCTTATGAATCTCCACTAACCACCTCAGAGGTGGCTCCAACTATAGCTAGACAACCATTGATGATTCCACGCCCTAACATTGATCCAACCCCTCGTATTCCTTGCATTCCATTATGATGGAACGTAAACAATCCTCATGCTATGGAAACACATAATTATAGTCTGGTTGACAACTTAGCACAATCTCCTGCATCCATGTTTGTATTGGAGGCCCTCCAAACCTATCCATCTCAGTAGAAATCCTTGCTTTCCGCGTTGGGGGAAGTCAACCCAACTGACACTAGAATCATAAACTTTGATCTATATAGCAGAGAACCATGCCTCCCCACCCTGGTATCTTTATAGATACCAGTCAATATCAGGAACATCACATTTCATCGGTGTATAATCGATGAAGGTGCATTGTTGGCACAGGGGCAGACCCAGGGTTCAACACTCAACAACGCACCAACAAAACCCTAACTACCGGCCCTTTCGGCAACACCTGAAAAGTAGGCGAAGTCTCACCTGAGGTATAAGCAGGGGGGTTACAGGACGCAAGTGTCTGTAACCAAGCTGGGACACAGATCTATGATACTAAAAATTCACACAATCATCTATTAACACTTAGGAGATGAGATTCATTTAGTTCATTAGCTTTATTAACATCGCAGAGAAAAACAAAAGATAGATCGGTGCAGTAACAATAAAGATTAAGCACTTCTATCATTTAGCACATAGCACTGAGTTAGATCTAACATTCATTCATCTATAACACAAATAAAGAACTAAGCATCGACAGATCTATCTAACATACATAATAAGCAAAGCACTGAGTATATTTATAACATAAACAACACTGCACAAAGCAAACCAAAGACACAAGATATACGTGGTTCACCCTAGTGTGGGGCTATGTACACCAACTTCTTCATCTTCTTTATTATTATTCTGAATCTTAAATTCATCTGCTCCTATGCACTAAGCCACAGATCCGAGATTTTCATAGAACATGATATCTGTGCACTAGGCACCAGATCCTCCTTCCAAAACTAGGTCTAGGCATAGAGCCAACTTCTTTATCGAGCACAAAGCCTTAACACATACACATTCTGTTGCACAAAGAAACCCAAAACTAATTGCACTTAGCCACCACAACTTCGCTTCACTTCACTACGTCTACCATACATTCTTACTTATTTATACTTTTACAATCCCTTACAATAATGTCTAATCATGGGTAAAAACCCCATGGACCAACATCCCATAACCCATTACAAAAACCCTATAAAACCTCTTGTTGGATCCACATAGCCCACAAAATGAGTGATATCCATGATCTTAGCTCCACCAAGGCACTCCATCTTTGACCATCCTATCGAAGTCCAAAAGTGGTCTAATCCTAACCAAGGTTTCCTCAAAACTTGTTCGAGGGCCAACATGCTCCCAAAACTCACCTGTGACTCGTCCCGAGTCACTCAGTTCTAGTCAATGTCGCTTCGAAGGCCTCGTGCTTAACTCGAGCTGCCTCAACTTGTTGCTTCACTTGATTCTCTTGCTCAATGAGCTATTGGATCATCTGATCTGTAACAGGCCCTTCCAGGCGACCTTCCACTGCTGCAACCACTTGGTACAATTGCGAGACTTGTCCCTCAATCTCTTCAAACACCATGCAGGATTCATCCTGCACAGGTTGCAGCTTCTACGTGACTTCCATTACCCTGCCCTAGAGGGTAGTGATCTGTTTTTGTATCGCATGCTACTCCTGGGATCTTTTCATTCTTTCAACTGCGGTGAGTAGCTTGATTTGTGCCTGCACATAGAATGCCTGCTATTGCGCCTCCTATAACTGGACTTCCAGTTTCCTTAGCTCAGGATCTTCTACAAGGTGTTCATAATTTTGTCTGCTTTTATCACTCAGTTGTTTTCACTTTGAAGTGAGGGACCTTATCCTCATTACTGTGTTCTTGGTGGTTTCCTCTCTCTGATCGTGCACTTCCTGCAGAGTGCTCGGTACTGCTTGGACCTCCAAATCTATTATCCTCGCTTGAAGTTGTTGGATGGTCTCAGTGAGCTTCACTACTTGAGCCTCGACCGACTCCTGGTCCTCCTGTGCCAAGCCTGGCATGAAGTGACATGATTTTTTCACTGCTTCTTTGACTATGGCCCCTTCTGTGAGAAACTACTCCTTTTCTCTTTGTAGCTAGGATTTTTCCTCCTGGAGCATCGCCTGAAACTCTTCTCTCTCTCTTTCATAGGTGGTTAGACCATACCAGGCTACTCATAATTTCTCTAAGACTTCATCTTTCCCTTGTTTCAAGGCTTCTATAGCCTTCTCCTTTTCTTCCTAGATTTTCTAAAGTCGACCCTATGTCGCATCTGCTAGTCTTCTCAATTGGGTTGGTTCATCCCCCAATTCTACAATGTGTGACGAGGAAGGAACAATAGGTACTGCGCGAATCAAATGAATATCTTGTTGTATTTCCTTCAGTTCCTTATCCACCCATCCATACAGATCCTCCTACTTTTCTCCATATCTCTACAATATATCCTCGAAAGCATCCTTCATATCTTCACGGACCAAGCTAATGTCGTCCTTCGTGAGTGTGGCCTCTAACTGGGGCTTACTAGCACATGTCTTCTTTCTTGCTGAAGGTTTTTGCCGAGAAACCTTCCTCTTCTGTGGTGTGACTATTCCAGTAGGGGGATCTGAAGGGGGTGTAGCTTCACCTTCTCCTTTCTTTTCTCCTTCATCCCCTCCTCCTTTTCCATATTCTTCGTCTCCTCCTCCTAATGAGCCAGATCTATCTTATTTAGAGGCATTTTTCTCCTCATCGCTCTCTATATCCTGTATTTCTTCCTTCTTTTTATTTTTCTTCGTCCCACTGTACTGTCCAACATGTTCAACCAGGGTGACTAGGGGGCTTCCTATGGTGTCAGTGTCAGAGAGTTTTGCATCAACGATAGGTACAAGGAACTCCTCCGACCATTTCTTCGTGATCTTCTCCATGTCTTTGTTTTTCAGCTTGTAATATGACTGTAACTCTTCCTTGATCTCATCTCTGCGTGTAGTGATATAGATAAAATGTGGATCTGCACGGAACTTGGCTATCGGTCTGTATTGGTGCAAAGTGCATGGTGTCATGTGCGGAAATGACTCTATGGCAACCGGAAACAGAACCATTTGTTGGCATAGGGGTAGACCCAGGGTTCAACGCTCAACAACGAACCAACAAAAGCCTAACTACTGGCCCTTTCGACAACACCTGTGAAGTAGGCGAAGTCTCACCTGAGGTAGAAGAAGGGGGGGTTACAGGATGTAGGTGTCTATAACCAATATGGGACACAAATATCTGATAATAACACTTCACACAATTGTCTATTAACACTTAGGAGATGAGATGCATTTAGTTCATTAGCTTTATTAACATTGCAGAGAGAAATAAAATATAGATCGACACAGTAACAATAAAGACTAAGCACTTCTATCATTTAGCACATAGCACTAATTTATATCTAACATTCATTCATATATAACACAAATAAAGCACTAAGCATCGACAGATATATCTAACATACATAATAAGAAAAGCACTGAGCAGATTTATAACATAAACAACATTGCACAAAGCAAACCAAAGACACAATATATATGTGGTTCACCCCAGTGTGGGGATACATCCACCAACTACTTCGTCTTCTTTATTATTCTTCTAAATCTTACATTCATCCTCTCCTGTGCACTAAGCCATAGAGTCGAGCTTCACATAGGATAAGAGATCTGCGCACTGAGCACCAGATCCTCCTTCCAAAACTAGCTCTAGGAACAGATCCAACTTCTCTATCGAGCATAGAGCCTTAACACATACACATTCTGTTGCATAAAGCAACCAAAAACTACTTTCACTTAGCCACCACAACTTCGATTCACTTCACTACTTCTACCATACATTCTTACTTATTATACTTTTACAATCCCTTACAATAAGGCTTAATCATGGGTAAAAACTCCATGGGCCGACATCTCATAACCCATTACAAAAACCCTTGAAAAACCCTTGTTGGGTCCACATAGCCCGCAAAATGAGCGAGATCTGCGATCTTAGCTCTGCCTGGGCACTCCATCTTTGACCAACCTGTCGAAGTCCAAAAGTGGTCCAATCCCGACCAAGGTTTCCTCAAAACTTGGTCGAGGGCCAACATGCATCCACAAGTATCATGTCCAAAGTCATATGGAAGAAATTGGGCTCACTCAAGATAGTACCATCTGCCATCACCCTTCGAGATTATGACGGGTGACCATCATCCTCTGAAGGGATCTTCCAAAATATCCATGTAGAACTTGGGGGAAAAACCATCCTCATCGACATTGAATTTATCGACACCCCACTTGATTACAATATCTTGTTTGGATGTAGCTACATGTACGCTATGAAGGCAGTAGCCTCTTCTGTGTTTCGAATGATGATTTTCCCCCACAATGGGAAAATCGTCACCATCAACCAAATTACACATTACGAGCCTAATCATTCTACCAACATTGATAATGTTCTTCCCCTTGTCTGCACTAGCTCAGACACTTATTCGGTCATCGACATGGGTCCTAGAATTTTCAAGGACCCATCCTTGCTGGCAGAATATCATGGAGCACCACCTCTCCTACACCCTTCAACACAAGTGTGTGTAGTTTCTTCTAATTTAACTGATATCAGAGACACTACTCCTCCCACCAAGGCCCCTCCCCACATAAAAGTTCCACCAGTCACAGAACTATTACCCTAGGAATTACCTAAGATAATCACTGCACCACTTATACCAGATTCCCCTCCCCTCGAGGGGCACATCCTAGTTTGGGAGACAATCTCCCAAGTCGTTACCCAAATTCCTTTTTTCTACCCCCCACCTAGAGTCCAAGGATTCCAGGTACCTACAACCCTTACCCTTACTAACATGGTTATTTCCATCCCATTATGGTATCTTCATCCACCCGCAATGGTGCCCCAACCATCTCTCCCTCCTAAGACAAAGGGAATACCCATGCAGATTCCAATACAGGTCCCGACCATACCAACCTCACCCCCAACTATTGGTACCACCACCACTTCTAGGGGCAGATGGAAGAATAACGATCCCACAGCTCCACCCCATCCCCTAGCTCAACCTCCTTGCACACTATGTGAAAATGAAGGACACCCCACTAATATATGTCCTACTCTCCCCAATTTACACAATCTGATCCAGCTCCCCCGAGCAATCACATTGCTCGCTACTCCACCAACTGAATCTAGTGCTACTACAGAGTCCTCAATGACACACAATAAAGGGTTTTGAACCAAATTCACTTGTGACATATATTCAAAGTATGGCCATTACATCCATCATTTCCCAGCTTTACCTCAGTTTCACCAAACCTTAGACGAAGTATGCCACACATCTCTACCAGAACCCCCTCAGGAACTCCCTATAGATACTCACATTACTAACATTCGTTATGTCTCTTCGTCAGTACCTAATAGGATGAGATGTTCTTGTGCTCTCTATGACTTACTTTCTCATTTCACATACTAGTGTCCTTTGATTGTTGAATACTGAGGTCGTCACTCAACCCCGATTCAACCTCATTCGATCACCTCAACACTTGTGATGCAAGTTCCTCGCCCCATTCACTCTCCAGATACTATCAACGTTTCCTCCCTTGAACCCTATTCACTTCCCATACCTCCATGGTTCACATTTCAACTGTCGGAGGATATTCCCCCAAATCCTCCCAATTCTCTGGCAAATTTCCCACAGGAGATCTTCCCCCCCACCACAATTTATCACCCACATTGTCTTAACATTTGGTTTGTGTCAAGCGAACCATCACACCCTATATACGATATCCCATACACTTCCTCACCACTTTAGGACAATCATGCTTAGCCATTGATAGTTCCCCCTGTCATCTCCCCAGATCCCCTTTATTCTCGCATTTTCCACTGCGACAAAGATATCCTGGAGGAACTCACTACCCCCGATTTCCCATGGAATGCACTCCATCATTGCACACTTTTCCTTTCACAGGTGACCTTTAACCCTACCATCCTTGCCTCAATTTGTGCAATCAAAACCAAAGAGTTTATTCCTTCCGGGCATATAGACTGGTTTAACAACCCTATCCATGCCCCATATTATTTTGAGGATGACAACATGTCCAATATATCCCCCACCGTCAAAATTGACATTTCCATTAAACCGAGAATCGTAGAAGAAGTCACCATTGGTGCCGCATGCTACCCTGAAGAACTCACAACTTACTAAGCTCTCTTTCAGGATTACAAAGATATTTTTTCCTGGTCCTATACGAAGATGTCTGGCCTCGATCATTCCATCATCGAACATTGGATTGACACATGGACAGATTTCTCCCCAGTTTGTGAAAAGAAACGCCCCCTTCACCCATCCAAAGATGCGGCTATCAAAGATGAAATTGACAAGTTATGCACTTCCGATTTCATTAACCCCATTGCGTACACTTCATGGGTGTCCAACCCCATCCATGTTAACAAAAAATAGGGAACCATTCGCGTCTGCACCGACTTCTACGATCTCAACTAAGCTTGTCCCAAATATAACTTCCCTACCCCTTTCATCAACCAAATTATCGATGACTGTGCCGAACATGAAGCACTATCCTTTATGGATGGGTTCTCTGGCTACAATCACATCCAAATCCACCCAACATATCAATAAACAAATGTGTTCACAACCCCTTACGGTACCTTCTCTTATCGCGTCATGCCTTTTGGACTCAACAATGCCGGTGCTACATTTCAACGGGCCATGACTTATGTTTTCCATGATCTTGTTCACATCATCCTCTCTTATTTGGATGACCTCACTACTCGATCTAAAAAATGAACTCAACATTTAGATGACTTACGCATCGTTTTCCAACAATGTCGCTAGTAAAATATCTGCTTGAACCCCCTCAAGTGTGTCTTTTACGTCACTATCAGAGGCCTCCTTGGGGTCATTTTCTCCCAACATGGCATCACAGTGGAACCCCTCAAGGTCCAAGATATCACAAAAATTCCACCACCTAGGAATTTACGACAACTGCAGAGCTTGCAAGGAAAATCCAACTTCTTACACCACTTTGTCCCAGACTACGCCACTCGCGTGCACGGTTTTCTCTACCTACTGCGACATGACATCCTATTTAGATGGGACAAACATGCTCAATAAAATTTTGATGATTTGAAAGCCTCCCTATCCAATGTCCCTTTGATTATTCCCCCAGACTATGATCACGATTACATCCTTTACTTTTCATCCTCAACTGTCTCAGTAGCAGGAGTCCTCGTCCAATTAAGGGATGACGGGTGTGAGCATGTCATTTACTAATCAGATCTCTCATGGCCACCCTTGAAGTATAATCATGATGAGAAAATTTCACTCTCCATTGTCCTCGTAGTCCAAAAACTATGAAATTATATTCTTCTTTGAACTACCAAGGTTGTCATAGATTCCAACCTCATGCAATACTTTCTTAGTCATCGACAGATTAATGGAACATTTTCCCGATGGATCCTTATCCTTCAAGAATAAGATCTAGAGTTCTCTACTCCCAAAAGCAAGAAATATCTTGTCCTCGACAACTCATTACAACCTTTCCCTCTGATGCTCAAGCTTCCCCCATCAATGAGGAATTCCTCGACGAACACCTCTTCTTCATCCACTTTGATGACCCTTGGTACGATGACCTCCTTGTCTACCATCGAACAGAGAAGTTTGGGTCTCATCTTTCTCGAGATGATTGTTGACGTATTCACCATCAGGCACCTCGATACCTCCTCATCAGAGACATTCTCTATCAATGTGGGGTTGACACCATTCTTCAGTGATGTCTTACCATCAATGAAGTTGATAGAGCCTTGAACGATTTCCATAGTGGTGCTTGTGGTGGTCACCTCTAGAGTATGTCCACCGCCCAAAAAATCATTCAATCAGGGTACTTCTGGCCCTCTTTGTTTCATGACTGCATCCACGCCATCAAGTGAAGTGACAAATTCCATCCTTATGCAAAAAAAGTGTGAGTGCCACCATCCCTTCTACATCCAGTCATCACCGTCAGCCCCTTATGTAAATGGGGCATTGATTTCATGACTTGTACTCCTCCATCCAGTAATGGACACAAGTACAATGTCATGGAAGTTGATTACTTCACTAAGTGGGTTGAATCCATGCACACATTTAACACCAACTTTGCCACAACAACACGTTTTTTATTCAACCACGTCATTACCTGATTCAGAGTCCCACTATAGTTAGTGTTCGATCACGGTAAACAATTTGAGAACTAGATCTTTGCAGAAATATCCTCAAAGTTATGATTCTCCCATGAGTTTTCCTCCCCATACTATCCTCAGTCCAATATATAGGTCGAGGTTGTCAACAAAGTCCTCAAAACCATGCTACAACGTATCATCAACAAACATAAGACCAACTGGCATCATATGTTGTTTTCCACTTTATGGGCTTATCACACGACAGTAAAAAATTCCATCAGTTTTACACTGTTCCACCTCGTCCATGGGGTCAAAGACACCCTCCCTATCGAGTGTGAAATCCCCACATTACATAGCACCATTGAGATATTAACTGACACTGCTCCAATGGCGCAACGCTTGCTGAACTTAGAGTCACTTGATGAAGATCGTCAATCTTCATTACAAAACAATGAGGCAGCTAAAAAATGGTCCAAAGCCACCTTCGACCTCCATGTCAACCTTCACTCATTTAACGAAGGATATCTCGTCCTCTCCTATGATATCGCCCATGATACTCTTGGCCATGGGAAATTCGAGTCATTATGGTATGGACCCTACATTGTTCAACAATGCCTCACGAAAGGTGCCTACATCTTGGCCTCCCCAGAAGGCTATCCTGTCAAAGAACCTGTCAGCAAGTTGTACTTAAAGAAGTATTATGCTTAAGAATTTCCTCCTAGCCATATACTCTGCTACTCATAAACTATCAATAGCAGGTCACCCCCGAACTAGAGCTAAAAATCCACCATGGAAAATGAATACTAAGCTAGGATAAGGTCTATCAACAACAAAAATGCTCAGACTAAGGTGCCAAATCTAGTAGACAACCTATAGCCTCTCATTCCCCACATGCCTATCCCACACCGGGAAGTGTGTCCCTTCTCTGCTGAATATTCCTCTGACTACCCCACTTTCCTTATGGGGATTCAACAATAGGTCAAATATGAAGTCTCAGAGCCATGTAGCTGTAAATTGGCACCTAGGGAACAAATCTAAGCAGTTCTCTCACCTCGAGAGAATTCTCACAGGACTGACAACTCGCTTCTTCAAAATGTACATGGGCTTGACAACCTGCCTCTTTAGCTCAATTTACCCAATTTCAATTGTTGAAAATATATCCAAAGATTCCAAATTATAGGTATGGTTCATAGATGAAGGAAGGTATGAATAGAAAGAGTGCATGGTAGAATAAATGAAAGAATGATAGGAAAATACATGTTTTCCCAACTATATGTATGCATGTTCCCAACTTGACACTTGTCACGTTGGGAAATACCTTGGGCTCCACTTGGGGTACGTTTCCTCACTTTAGAAACTTAGGATATATTTATATCCATACTTATACTTTGGGAATAGTAATATAATATTCCTTTGGGATTAATCCCCCCTTGGCTTATCCCCTCTCCTAGACTCTTAGCCCCCCTTTCCCTTTCTATTGGAGTTTATCCCCCCATACTCTTTTGTCTGGTTGGTTCGCAGTAGTGATTTATTTTTATTAATATTCAAGTGTGATTACATGTTAGAATGATAGCCCCACTCACCTTTTAGAATATGGCTCTCCAGCCTAATAACCAAACAAGAAATCTAGCCTCAAAATACATATACAAAGGCACTCTGGACCAAAATTTCCTATCTCACCAACCTATATGTACATTACAATTGGGGTTCAACCTAGGGGTATTACACCTAGAAAGGGGGTTCTTCATCGAATGCCAACATATTCATGTGTGAACAAAAGGTTAATTTACAGACTCATGCTTGTAATAATGAAAATATAGTGAGTGGTTCTTTGGATAAGAACATATAATATACTTCCCATCCCGATGGCCCTCTCCAAATGAAGAATCCATCCCTTGAAATGGTACTTCACCCACCTAAAGGTGTACATAATATGTCTACACATAATATCAATGCATAGGATACCCATAATTATAGACTTGTGGAGGATTTATCCCAGGCACCATGTGCCATGTCAGCCCTTGAAGTTATCCAAATATTCTCGACAAATGGAAGGAAATATTGTCTACTATAGGTGGGGTCGACCCTTCATACACTCGGTTGATTACCTTTGACATTGACCAAAGGTTTCTTAACCTACCATACCAAACTTATTTTCAAATACAAGTAGTCTCATGTGGGCTTAATATCTTTAGAATCGGGGTTTATGAAGGATCTGTTGGATTACTGAGAGGGGGGGTGAATCAGTAATAACGTAATAATAATACTTTTTCTTCAAATAATCCAAGTGTTATATCAATGTAGAATTATTATCCAATAATGAGCAATAAGAAATGAACAATCACACACATACACAATACAACAGTGTTTTA
>ML786590.1:68684-79708 GCA_009831015.1 Picea engelmannii | reverse complement strand
TGTCATTCATATGTTCAAGAGAAGTCCATCTGAAACCCCTATTTGAGTCGGCCATCTGCAGTTATCTACCCTCTTCGTGTCGGCCTTCCCTGTGTCCAAAGTCCAATTGTTACATGCTCTGTTTCACTTTCAAACTCTGTTATTCATTTCGTTTCATTGATGGGGGATACATCAAGGCCCTCCTGTGACGAGTCTTATTCTGTCGACATCAACACATTATCCAGAATTAAGATTTAGAAATTATTTAGTACCTTGGAGCTTGCATGCCTCAATGGCAAGTTTCCTCGCTTTCGACAGTGGGTTTAAATCATTGACCCATGATCGAAAGATTCTGTCAATTGTTCGACATCAACTCATTTATTCAAAGTCGATGGATTGTACTTTAGTACCTTGGGAGTCATTGACATCAATGGTGATTTCCCTCGCGCTTGTTAACGGTTACATCAATGACCGGTAATCAAGTGGTTTCTACCATGTTCGACTTCAACACATGTAATCACATGGTTGGATTCGTACTTTGGGCGATGAGGTTGAAGACCCTGGATATTGTCTTCAGTGATCCAGGTTGCGATGGAGTATGTATGATTTGTGACACATAGATCCACTGTGTATGTTTCGTGGCTATGTCGTCTTGACTAAAAATTTGTCGCATAGATCCACAGTGTATTCAGGTGGCTATGCTGTATTATGACTGCATGGATCCACAGTGTATGATTGGTGGCCATGATATTTATTTATGACGTCGTCAATCTATGATCTGAGCATGGGAATGCCTACCTCAAAAGGGATACATATGATATTCTGCTGATGCTTGGATGTTTGCAGGTTTCCGATTAGATGCGCTCTTGGTTCTTGGCACACACATGCAGCTTACAAAGTCTATCGACTGTCACTGATTCCACTCTCAGACTTTGGGGGGAATTCTGTTATCCACAATTTTGGTCATCATGATGAGGTTATGATGATGGAAAATCAAGATCTTCACTAAGAACACTTTCCTAACAAAAGTTGCATTTGTCTTCTTCCAGAAATCATGCTTTTAAGGGATGTTCGCAGGTGACCTATATACTTTCCTGCGAGAATGCCTGATTCTCGCATGCTGCATTAAGCTAGGGTGTGAATGGTTCGCACTGTAATAACTGCTAGGGTGCAAAAACCTTCTTAAAGAGGAAAGAGATGAAGTTATCGAGCCTTCTAGAAGAGAATCTTCGAGAAGAATGAGTTGGCTAACGAATGGTTATCTAAGTACTGGCATTCCAGATATCTTGGGATCATTTTCTATCCAAATAACTAAATTATCTTCTCCTATATATTGAGGGGAATGCTTATGGAAAAAGTTAGAAGCAAGATAGCAAGAGATTGATTGGAGAATTGTTGAAAGCCTGTATGAAGGACTGCTGCTACAGCAGATAGAGACAACAACAAGGTCATCACAAGTGGTTGATTTTCTTCATGCATGAGCAAGTGTGTGTGTCAGAACTAGGAGCCATCGAAAGGAGACCTACGACATCAAGGCTCAGGTTGTAAGTTTCACTTTCAATTAATTCAATACAGTAATATGTCACTTTCCCATAAAGATGATGTCACTTTATTACATAATTCCTTGATCATATGTATAGACTAGATATTGAATATATTAATCTGCCTTTACTTCGATTGGTTTGTGTTGTTGTGATCTGAACGGTGCAAGAGCATTGGAGCAAATCTTGGAACAACAGAGACTTAAGGAAAGCATTCATAAGGTATGTCCATAATCCTTATCTCTTAGTTCATTCAATAGGCTAGATCTAGGGAGAGTGTATTATTCTGTCCTGTTTTGTTCTAGATCCAGGTGGATCTAGGGAGATCGGTTCATGTCCGCACTTACAGATGAATCATCAATATGTACCAACATCACCAACTATACACCTCATGTATGTTCCAGCTCATCAACTGCATGTCTCAACCATGTACCCAACTTGTATCTCAACCAATAGACCTCATCAATTTCATCATCCAAATATGATTTATAACTCTGTAATAGACCTCGTGTATATTATCACATACCTACAAACCTTCCTTAACTTTAAACAACAAGAGACTAGCATTTACATCAAACTTTTATTTAATCTCACATGACTAGTTTTGGATTAGTCAACAACCCTAACTTGAAATAATCATAACTTTGTACCTGTAATGAATAAAGATCTGAAACTGATACACAATGTTCTTCAATGTGTTTTATGCAATTCCTCCAGGTGTCACTACTTGGAACCTCTCATAAAATTAATTATAGAAAAAATGGCATAGCTTTCTGAATTCTGGCTTATTCTAGAGAGAGGCCTTGTAGAGAATGCCCCACACAAAATATTTGTTGAATCGATCTGAAACTTAGAAAGAATCATTAAAATAATTTATCCTTCCTTGAATTTTGGCCTTCTTTTCTTCACCTTTTGTCATAAATTCCGCTTAGATATCCTTTGGTTACCTCAGAAACCTATAGGTATTCAATTTGCTCAAGTGTATCTAAAATGAGAGAGCCTTGCCTCTTATTTATACTCTCCAAGTAGCTTTCTTAAAAACATCTTCTATGTCACTTTGCCCACTTTCTTTATTTTAGGGTTAACCCACTTCGAATTTCTCCATTAAATTTATTATTTAAATAATTTATTTTGTATTCACTTTGAATTATAGTACACTCATCAATTCATTTTATTATTTACCTTCTAAAATCTCTTAAACCACTTTGACTACTTTGACCTTTTGGGGCTTCTAGATGACATAAGAGGGTCCTCCAACTTTGAAAGGCCATAACTCTCAAACCGTGAGGAGTTATGTGACGTTCCACATACCACCAGAAATGGAATGACATGTACCATCCATATAGAATAGTATTACTTGAAAATATATCAAAATGCATACCATTATCTATCAAACAAAATTGGGTCCATTACCCAAACCTGGGTTCTCCAACTTCTCATGGCCATAACTCTCTAACCGTGAGGAGTTATGTGACGTTCCACATACCACTGAAAATGGAATGAAAAGAACTATCCATATATAATAGTTTCAATGACAAATTCATTGACCTTATTCTCATTATTCCATAGATAAGCATGGGTTCTCTAACCATACTTCTAGGATAACTCAATCCTCAAAGCGTCTTCCCATGAGAGCTTTCACCATAAGGGGACCACTTTGGAGTTTATCCATTTATACTTATTATGAACCATGACAAGACAATAATGAGTCATATTTGCATCAAACAATCTTGGTTACATTACGCAACCTTTATGCTATGGGGCTTTCTTCAAGGGTTGACATTAATGACAACCAACCTTAATCAACAATCTCCCCCTTTGGCATTCATGGAAACAATCTAATGAAATACTGAAATCATATCACTCATGCTTCCCCTAGAACCATGCCTCTGTCTTTTGCATCTAATAAACATGCTCCCCCTAGAACCATGCCTCTGTCCTCTGCATATGATAAATCTCTCCCCCTTTGTCATCAATGGAAAATGTATCTTTCCATCTGGGGTTGTTCCCCCTGACTGAAGTGTCTTATTATGGTGCTTCCTCGTGTACATCTAAGACATATAAGATAAGAATTCATTTTGGACTAGAAATAACTCCAAGTCTCTAGCGAAGATACTCAAAGGATTCCTGTGGAAGTGGTTTTGTAAAGATGGTTGCCACTTGTTATTTTGTGCCCACATACTCAACTATGATGTTCTTTTCTACAACCTGTTCCTGTAAAAAGTGATACTTGATTGGAATGTGCTTCGTCTTGGAGTGCATCACTGGATTCTTTGAGATACTGATGGATCTTGTATTATCACAATAGATTGGAATGGGCTCATCATACTCAACCTATATATCTATCAGAGTTTGTTTCATCCAAAGAACCTGTGTACAACGTGATGTTGCTGCAATGTAATCTTCCTCGGTTGTAGATAAGGATACTAATGATTGTTTCTTTCTTATACTAAACACTCACCCAAGTAGAATGTTGCTCCACTGGTGCTTTGTCAGTCATCAATCAAACCTACCCAATCTGCATCTGTGTAGGCAATAAGTGATATATGTTTTCCTTTTGGATACCATAATCCAAACTCTTTTGTTCCTTTGAGATATCTGAAAATCCTCTTCACTTCTAATACATGTGATTCCTTTGGTGCTGCTTGAAATCATGCCACCTGTCCAACTGCTTGCATTACATCTAGTCTGGATGTTGTCACATATAGTAGGCTACCAATCATTGACCTGTATTGCCTCTAATCTGTAGACTTCGAATCATCATCTTTTCTCAACTTGCAACTGGTTTGCATGGGAGTCATAAATGGTTTGCAATCTTCCATACCGAACCTTTTTAGCATTTCTCTGATATAATTGGTTTGAGAAATACAAATTACTTGGTTTCTTTGGCATATTTGAGGTCCCGGAAAAAAGAATAGTTCTCCAAGTAACGACATTTAAAATTCATTCTACATATATTTTGCAAATTTATAGCTTAACCTATCATCGTCACTACCAAAAATAATATCATCAACATAAAATTCAATTAATAAAGTACTCCCTTGACTTACCTTGATGTAGAGGTTGTTGTATGCACTTCCTTTTTTGAACCCTGCCTGCTGCAGATACTTATCTAGTCTAGAGTACCATGCTCTAGGAGCCTGTTTTAGACCATACAAGGCCTTCTTTAATTTATACACATAATCTGCATTTTCTGAAAACTGAAATCCTTCTGGTTGTTCAATGTAGACTTCTTCTTCAAGTTCCCCATTCAGAAAAGTTGATTTTACATCCATTTGATACATTTTATTATTTTTGGAGCATGCATAAGCTAAAAGAAAACAGTTTGTTTCCATTTTGGCAACTTGGGAAAATGTCTCTTCAAAGTCGATTCCTTCAACTTGTGCATATCCTTTACATACCAATCTAGCTTTGTTCCTTGTAACATGTCCATACTCATTCAATTTGTTCTTGAAGACCCACTTTGTGCTAATCACATTCTTATTCTTTGGTCTTAGAACCAGTTCCCAAGTGTCATTTTTCTCTATTTGATCCAATTCTTCTTCCATGGCCTTATTCCAAGATTCATCCTTGTTGGCTTCTTTAAAACAGTTTGGTTCAATTATAGATAAGAGTGCTAGGTTTGTTTGTTCTGGTGAATGGATTCTTCTTCTAGTCTCAACTCCTCCATCTTTGTTTTTGATAATCTGATCTGAAGGATGATTCTTCTATACTCGTTTACTGGGTGTCTTTGGAGACACTTGCTGAACTTACTCTTTTGATTCTATTGGATTCTCTTCATATTCCTCTTCTACTTCTTTTTCATCTTCTACTTCTTCTTCTAAGGGTTGTTTCATTGATTCATTTTCTTCCTTTGATTCTGGTTTGCCTATTTCATCAATTGTTACGTTGATGATTTCCACAATTTTGTTCAATCTTAGATTGTAACACTTGTATTCTTTCCTTGTACTTGAGTAACCAACAAGTACTCCTTTTTCCACACGAGAATCAAAATTTCCCATTCTGCCATCTTCTCTTTTTATATAGCATTTTCTTCCCAAAACTCTGAAGTGTTTTAAGGATTTAGGATTGCTTCCATAGTTCGTAAGGATTTTTGTCAGTGTTGTTTCTGAGCATTACCCTGTTTTGAATGTGAACTTCTATATGTATTGCATGTGTCCAAAAAATATCTTCCAATTTCAAATCCATTAACATTGATCGAGCCATTTCCTGTACTATCCTGTTCTTTCTTTCAACAACTCCATTTTATTGAGGTGTCATAGCAATGGAGAATTTCCTTTTTATTCCATGATTGTTGCAGTAGTCCATAAATTCCTTTGAGGTGAACTCTCCTCCATTATCAGATCTCAAGCATTGGATTTTTGAATCCATTTAATTTTCAACCATTTCCTTGTAGATATTGAAGTTTTAAAAATATTCTCACATATTCTTGAGAAAGAAAACTGCTGTAATTCTTGTATAATCATCAACTAATAACATGAAGTCTTTATCAACTTTTAATCCCATTTTTTTAGTTGGTCCAACTATATCAATATGCACAATTTCCAGTGGTCTTGTCGTTGAATATTCCTTTGATTTAAACCTGGTCTTTGTTTGCTTTCCTTATTGACAACGCTTGCATAAAGTGTTGGTTGGTTTCGTAATCTAGGGCATTTCTCTGACTATTTCTCTTTTTTTTTACTTTGACAAGGTTATCAAAATGTATGTGCCCCATTATTTTGTGCCATAGTCAGGGAAAACCCTAATGTGGGGAAACCCAACGAGAGAGAGAGATATCTTATTATTAAGCTTAAGGAAACTACATAAAAGAAACAATAACACTTTTCCAGCCAAGATAAAAACCACTTACAACACAAAAATAGTCTTTCACAAATCTTCCTTGAAAACCATGCCATAGTCCATACATTTGTACGAATTTGCTAAATATTGGCACCTTGAAATTCATACCAAAACAGAAAGTTGTACCTTGCCTCCTGTACGACCGAACGCCTTCAGAAAAAATCTTCAAGGGATGCCTCAAAAATTGTTCCCATCTTGCCTCGGTTTTCGTTCCTCAAATATGTTGATGTACGGCATGCACGGATCCGTATAGTATGACCTATGCCAGAAAATAACACTGCAACAAATCAAAATAAAAAATGCCTTCTTGGGATTTGTGTCCTAGCTCTCTTGGGAATCGTTCCCTTCTTGCTTCTCACTTTTCTCTCTCAATCTCTCTTGAAAAATCTCTCTCAATCTCCTCTTGATGTATCTTGCACACTAACCACTGCATTCTTTTATAAATCTGAAAATGACATTTTCCCTCCAAAGTGTCTTTTCACCTTCCCCAACCCTAAATCCAAAGGCCAATATTATATCTTTCCTTTTTCAAGATCAAGGGTCATGATCCATTCCCTCCAAAATGAATTAATTAAAACATTAAAGTGATTTCACTTTATTACATAAGTGTACTTTATGAAATAAAGTCACTATAAAATTAGAAGGTACACTTTATTAAAAAGTCACTTTAATAAAAGAACCACTTTAAAAAGACTTTATAAAAACCCATTACAAAGTTAAGTGCATGGTAGTGTAAATATAAGGTTACATCTGCATTCAAGACAAAATATTTGGAGTACCTCCCGAGATAAAAAGATAACACTCCCTCTCAACGAGGGAAGTACTCCATGCCATCACTATCATCTGGTTCCATCACACTGTTCTTTGTAGGAGCTCCCTCTGAACCTAGAGCCATCCTCAACACTTGCACAAAACTTGAAATATAAGATCTTCTCCTGGAAACAACCCAGAACCCTAAGCTCACTTCATCTTGAGCATTGGTTCGATCAACTTGGCTGAGTCTCTTGCTAGTGCTCAGAAGAGACTCGCTCTCTTCTCTCAGAATGCGAGAATGAATCCTTAGCACCACTGTAGTATCAGGAGCCTCCTCACACTCCTCATCCGACGTTGAATCATACACTAAAGGTTGTCCTCTCAACATATACAACCTATCCACCCGGTTACCGACCAGATGCAACTCCACCGGGTCCACTCCTTGTCTGTAGATAAATACATGTTCCCTCTTGAACAATACACAATATCCTATATCCTCCAAGATTGAGACTGAGAGCAATTTAACCCTCAAACCTGGAACAAAGAGAACTCCATCAAGGTCCAAGAGTTCCCCAAAATCTAGTTGGAATCTAAAACTCCCAACTCCACTTACATATCTCACCATACCACCTTCATTTACCACCTGTCGGCCAAGACCAGTCTCTGTGAAATCTAGGAATACTCACCAGATTCCTGTCATGTCGAAAGAGGCTCCACTATCCACAATCCATCTGATATCACCTCCAAATCCTCTGCTTCCGACACTGGAAACTAGGGTCACCAAAGAAAATTCCCTATCATACTTGGAAGCAAATTCCTACATGGTTGTTGCAGAAGCTGTCTCAGGCCCCTCTAGTTTCGTCTTCTTATTCCTCTCAGGAAAATGAGAGGCAAGGTGCCCCAACTGGTTACAACAATAGCATCTGACTTTACTCAAGTCCCTTCCAGAACTTCCTTTCTTCTTGCTCTTTGTAGTAAGAGCAACATTTTCATCAACTCCATCTGTCTTTTGTTCACTGATTTGAGATGTTTCCTAGATCTCCTCCTGAGTGAAATCATCCCACAGTCTGCTCCAATCTAGTATATGCTCATGTCCCACCACACACTTCAAGAAGACTTCCCATTCTTTGGTGAAGCCATTTAAGGCTATCCTTACCAACTCAGAATCCGTTGTGATCTCTCCAACAACAACCAACTCATATTTTACTTGAGATACCTGGGTAAGATAAGAAGAGATACTCTCCTCCTTACCCATCTTGGTATCATGCATATTATCCTTCAAGGACATATTTTGGTTCTCATTCTTCACCTCAAACAATTTCTTAAGTGCATCCCACATCTTCTTGGAAGTCTTTTTCTCAACCAAGTGTGGGATAAGGTGATCATTCACCCCATCCAGAATAATCCTCTGATCCTTGGCTTCCTTGAACTCATGAAAGTCCAAAGCAACATGATCTGCTGTGGGAGCTGCCACAACATAGTTGAAATAGTTATAAGTTTTGTTCTCCTTAAGAACAACTTAAAATCAGACCTTCCACTGCAAATAGATGGAAATGCCATCCAACTGATCCTCAAATCTAATACTTGCAACCATATTCCCTCTCAAAACTCAAGGAAAACAATGAAAACCTTTCCCTCTTCAACTTTGCCGAAAAATCCCACTACCCACTGTCACTTAGAGACCAAGCTCTGTTACCATGTATATTTTAATGAAAAAAATCAGCAAGCTAAATTTTTTGTCAAACACTTACCTAGAGAAAATTGTCTTTCATGAACTTCTGAAATGTCCCAAACCCATATTCAGAAATTACCATAAGTATAAATACACATTTCTAAGCAAATATGAAACGGAAATAAACACAATGGAAAATGACCCATAAAACTCATAAATTTAGGCAAATGCCAGGGAAAACCACAATGTGGGGAAACCCAATGAGAGAGAGAGAGATCTTATTATTCATCTTCAGGAAAGTACATAATAACAACAATAACACTTTTCCAGCCAAGAGAAAAACCACTTACAACAAAAAAACAATCCCCCACAAATCTACCTTGAAAACCATGCCATAGTCAGTACAATTGTACATATTTTCTGAATATTGGCACCTTGAAATTTGTGCCACAAAAGGAAGCTATACCTTGCCTCCTATACAACTGACCTCCAGAAAAAATATTCAAGGGATGCCTCAAAAACCATGCCCACTCTTTCCTCAATTTTCGTGCCTCAAATCTGTTGTTGTACAACATGTATGGATCCATACAGTATGGCATGTCCCAATAAAGAACATTGTAGCAAATCAAAACATAAAATGCCTTCTTGGGATTCTCACCCTAGCACTCTTGGTAATCATGTCCTTATTGCTGCTCACTTTCCTCTCTCAAGCTCTCTCAGAAAATCTCTCTCAATCTCCTCTCGATGTATCTTGCACACTACCCAATGCATTCTTTTATAAATATGAAAATGACATTTTCCCTCCAAAGTGTCTTTTCACCTTCCCCATCCCTAAATCCAAAGGCCAAGATTAGATCTTGCCTTTTTCAAGATCAAGGGTCATGATCCATTCCCTCCAAAATGAATCACTTAAAATATTAAAGTGATTTCACTTTATTACATAAGTGTACTTTATGAAATAAAGTCACTTTAAAATTAGAAGGTACACTTTATTAAAAAATCACTTTAATAAAAGAACCACTTTATAAAAACCCATTACAAAGTTAAGTGCCTGGTAGTGTAAATATAAGGTTACATCTGCATTCAAGAGAAAATATGTGAAGTACCTCCCAAGCTAAAAAGATAACAACCCACACTCCCTTAGCCATCTGGAAATTGTTGATCCTCTTGAAACCTTCAAAATAGGAGTTCACAGCATATCCTGTAGCGCCAATTGTATCATCTAGTTCGCAGCGAAGTTTGTAGCACCTGACTGCATAAAACAGTTCACAGTGCTAGGTGCTGCGAACTTTCCTGTAACTGCATAAAGTATTTAGAAGGCCTCTAAAACATCAAAAAAACATGTTCAGACTTAGGGATGCCTATTTAAATTACATAATTTGGTGTATGAATGAAAAACTCAGTCATAGGCATCATACTTCCTCAAAATATTCAAAAATGCAAGGAACAAGCATTATCCAAAACTGAAACTCTTTAAGACATTTCACTTTTACTTCCTGAGTCTAGAACTCCTTCTGGTGGCAGCTTGGGCCAACACATTGAAATTCCTTTTGGCTAATTCTTCCTTAAAAGGTTGCATCTCCAGTTTAAGATTTCTGATATGAGCTTGTAAATCTTCATTTTTTCTGTATAAATTCTTAAGTTTCCTATGGAGGGGCATAAACCTTTTTGATACAAACCTAGCCTTATCAATAGTTTCCAGATACATATCTATAAGATCATTCAACTTTTTCCTTTTAACCAACCCTTCTCCTTTCAAATTAGCAATTTCATTTCTAGCCTCTTTAAGTTGTCTATTCATTCTTTTGAAGGTAGGTTTTTCTGGAGAAGTGGTTATGTCTATATTATCAATGTGATTTTCAATAACTACAAATTTTTCTTTACCTTTTCTCTTGATGGGAGCTTCCACTATGTCCTCTTTTTCAATATTTTCTTTCTTTTCTGAAGACCTGGTTGTTGCACCTCTTTTGTCACCTAAATGAGCAAAAAAGAGGTGCTTACAAGTTTAGTTGGGTTAGCTAAGCAAGGCGACAGTAAAGGAAAGGGTTATAAGAATAAACATAAAAGACTAAGCTAAGAATTAAACTAGGAAAGAAAAAAAAACAATTAAACTATTGTGCATAAGGACATAAGAACAAGAAACAAACAAGACTCATGTCACCAATGGAAAGGATTTTATTAGTGAAAAGAAAACACCAAAGAGAAAGGGGACTTTGGGTCCCTTCTTCCTCCAAGGGAGG
>ML786590.1:49838-68634 GCA_009831015.1 Picea engelmannii | reverse complement strand
CCTCCAAGGGAGGGCTCTTGGACCCCCAAGATTGAGATCTTCTTACAACTTGGAAACTTGAAAGAAATGGTGAAAGAATCCCAAGCTAACCCACTCAAAAGGTGATGTGGATTGCCCAAATGGAATGGTGCTAGTATGCTCTTGATGAGAAAAGAGGTTTCCCCAAGAGAATAGTAGTAGCATAACCTTGCAAATGAATTCCTTGAAAATATAGTGCACCCATGGCCTCTTTTCATAGCATAGCTTTGAGGCATTATGAAACCAGTTCTTAGTGTGAACAAGGGGCCCTTTAGGTCACCCTTAGGTCTTTGACCAGCCCCCCACTTGGATTCAGCTCAGATTTGAGGGTCAAATCAACTTGGTAGTTGAAACAAAAGTGGGTGAGGGGCCGACAAGAACCATAAATGCCCCGTTCATGGAAGTGCGCGGCTTTTACTGTAAACAGTCATGCATGTGCATGGGTTTTCCTATATAAAGTAGCACATCTTGGGCATGTGTGCATGATTCCTTTGGTGAATTTGGGCACTTCAATTTTTTGCCCCAATTGTATAGTTTTTGCCTCTTGTACATACATTTATGAAGTTGTGGGTGAAATAATAGGTTTTTGGAGATGTTGGATTCCTGTAACCATTTGCGGATGAAATTTCAGTGATAACAGATGCCCCCTGATGGATGAGGTTAGGAGCATATGTATAGCTGAAATTCATCAATGTTTCTTCTATTGAGAGTATCATTGTAAGAGAAAGCAATAATGAGAGTATCAAGAATGACCCGTTGGAGGGAGAGGGGAACCTGAAGAACCCAACCTTTTGTAAGGTGTAAAAATAAACTATGTACACATGAGGCAGACATGCCCCATGCTCGTGCTATGTAACTCAAAAATGTGTACCACAGTAACTGAAACTGTGTGTTTGTGTAGCTAACTGCATCGCCCTCTGGGGAAGTTTGATAATGACAGAGGACAATTCTGATGGTGAACAAACTCTAAAAAAAGGTAAGGACACCTATGAGAGGTGTAGATGATACCGAGGCATTGATAGCCTATCAAATTTCAGAGGTCTTCGACATATATGAAAATAAACTACAATAGTCACAAAGTAAGACCCACCACAACATGAGAAAGAGTTGAAGTCGAATGTCATGGGGGTCAACGACAACAGAGGGAAATGATGGTTCTCTCTGTGCCATTCGAGACACCTCATTGTAAAGGTAATGAGAGTTAAGATACTGTCGCCCTCCTGGAAACTATGCTGATGTCGACAAAAAGGGAGACACGACTTTGAGAAGCAGAGGGCTTCATGAAATCTACTTGGAAAAAATCAGGAATTGATGAGGAACATGGACACAGTCGAGGAGTAGTGAGATGAAAGACTTCCTTTGGTTGGGGAGTGATGTAAAGTGGCAACAACTATGAAACTGAATCTAGTGTCAGAGGGACATATAGATGAGGGTAAATTGTTCCATAGGCGTGACAAAATGGACAAACGCAGAGATCGAAAAGCTTTATTGACTTGTAAGATACTCGAGGTTTATGGATAATGTCAGCAAGGGTAGGAGTTTTAAAAAAAATGCCCCAACCAAGGGCGACATGGGTTTCTTTTCCAGGAAAAGAAGGTTGCCAAGGGTGATGACAAAAAGCTATGTAAATGCTGGAAAGAAAGGATTTTTACAATTAAATGAATAAAGAATAATTTGGGATGAGTGTACAAATACAGAAATAGGTGCCCCAATGCAAGATGGTTGGGTCGGTTAGGGGGAAATTTGCGTGGAGAACTGGTGGAGGTTGGGGGCCCCATGGGTGGGTTTCTGTATGAGGTAAATGGAATGGATGGAAATTTGTAGATGGGCAAACTGATTGTGGATGAAATGGATGGTTAATGATACTGCGGAATCACAGTCAAAATAGAACCTGGAAGAGATAACTTGGGAGTCCATTGGGAAAGCTAGAAAAATGAGGAGAATGAGTATGTGGTTGATTCTTGAAAATGTGTAAGACTATCGAGACTCCCATCCCTAGGGGGTGAAAGCAGCATGAGTGTCAAAGTTCCAAGGGGGACTATGAATGGGACAACTCATGTGGGGGACATTGCTACTGGGTGACAGTACCAAAATGCAGTGGAGGTGATAGTACTGCAGAGCCGGATATGAGGATCCTACAGGCGAATTTCAGAGGTTGTGACTGGAGATGCAATTGAGATTTAAAGGGAATGATTACATGCCAGTGTCAATCATATACCTGAAGGGGATGTACTGGTGTGTGATGACCTAGTACCTGCACACATGAAAACCAAATACCCGATGTGAACAATATCTAAAAATAAAGGACCTATAACAGTTATTTGATAATTTTGAACATGAGCAGGTGTACCTGAGTGTGTCATGGAAAGATGATCCACTGGGGAAAAGGGAAAGTGATAACCTGATGAAAATGTCTGTGTAAGTGGCCAAAGATGGTTCGAAAAATGGAGCTTATGGGCTCCTGTACCAAAAAAAAATGAAAGTGGGGAAAAGGGCTTAGATATGGACGGTGGGTCCATAATGCCATCCCAGTTTCACTGACACTATGGAAGATCGGGCAGTAATTTGGTGGGAAGACATGGACCTCCCCTTTGCTCGAGGACTAATGAATAAATATAATGAATTACATTCATGGGAGCATTGGTATGGAGTGTCGGAGGAAGCTTAGGAGGATATGTGTGGTGTTCCGCAGCTAATGTGTGGCGGACATATGGGATAGATGGGAAATGATGAGTGTAATGCCCATATTCTGCACATATGGCACATGCGAAATTGGTTTGTATATGTTGTGTGCATGTAGTTGATGGCATCATAGTAGCGTGGGATTTCCTTGGTGGAGTGGTAAGCAAAAGGTGTTCTTCAGGAAGCTAGCTAAAACTATGTATCTTGGGAAGAGAAGGACATTTGTGAGTGGGGTGTCCTTTTCTTTCACATAAGGTGCAAGGGAGTTGAACTCGGGGAGGTAGTGGGGCGATGGGCTCTTTGTTATTCTGTCTGCCCCCAGCCACAATGATGGTGCTAGTGATTGGGGGTGAGGGTGGTGTGGTAGGAACAAGTATTGGAATCTGCACTAGGATTTCCTTTGACTGAGGAGGGAGGGATGGTTGAGGAACCATATTGGGTGGATGTAGATACCATACCAGGATTTTCCCCTAGCNAAGTGGTGCGGTGGCGCTCTCAGGGAACTCCTGAGGTAGTATTTCTTCAACTGGTGGAACTTTGATATGGGGAGGGGACTTAGTGATAGGAATCTTGTCTCTGATGTCTTTTCCTTTAGAGGAAACTACACACACTTGTGTTGAAAAACATGGGTTTAGGAATGGTGGTGCTCCCTGATAAGTGTCCAACATGGATGAGTTTTGGAATAATCTAGGGCCAATGTTGGCAACTGGAAAATCATTCGAGCTAACACGAATAAGGGGGAGGATTTTATCGACGTTGGCGGAATGGTTAGGCTCATAATGTGTAAGTTGGTCAATGGTGATGATCTTCCCATCATGGGAGAACATCATCGTACGAAACATAGAAGAAGTGACTGCCTTCATAGCATACATGTAGTTGCATTCGAACAAGATATTGTAATCAAGCTGGGCATCGATAACTTCAATGTCAATGAGGATGGTTTTTCCCCCAAGTTCTATGGGGACATTTTGACAAAGCCCTGCAGAAGATGTTGGTCGACTGTCGTAAGCTCGAAGGGTGATGGTAGAGGGTACTAGCTTAGGGGAGCCAATTTTCTACCATATGTGTTTAGACATGATGTAGGTGGATGCACCTTCATTGATGATACACCGATAAACTGTGGTGTTCCAGATATTAACTAGTATATGGAAGGCTATTTGGGAGGGAAGACATGGTTCTCCGTTATTTGAATCAAATGTGATCAACTGCGTGTCAGCTGTGTCGACTGCCCCCAAGGAAGAAAGAAAGGATTTTTGCTGTGATGGAAAGGTTTGGAGGACCTCCAACATAGATATGGCTATGGGAGACTGGGCTAAGTCATCAATCAGATTATAATTATGAGCAACCCTAGCATGAGGGTTATGTACATTCTGTTGTAAAGGCATATGTGGTATGAGAGGAATGGGTTCCACGTTAGGACGTGGAATCATCAATGGTTGTCCTGTAGTAGCTGGAAATGTTTATGAGGTGGTTGGGGTAGAGTCGGGAGGCATACCATATTGACAGTTGTCGGTTTGCAGGAATTTCTTCACTGATGAGGAGGACACTGCGATCAACCGAATTCCTGGGTTGAGTGGCACCCGGGGTGGGATATTGCCCCATTTGTGGTGGGGTAGGGTTGATCACTTGTTGGGTGTTCATCACACCTTGGTATGGAATGGGGTTTTGAAAAATAGTTGGATGCAGTGGTTTCAAATACTATTGTGGGGCCTACTGAGGGGCAGATGGCGTTAGAGGGCCCTGTGAGTTCATGGATGCCCTCATCCATTGGAGATCAGGAATTTGGGGGAAATGATGAGTATAATGTCCATACTCATTACATATAGCGCAAGGGAAGTTAGTTTGAAGATTGTTGTTCTTGTCGTGGTATATTATTATTGGTACCCCCTTGGGGGTCTTGGTATTGGTTTCCCCCAATGGGATGGTTGTGGGGGTCATTCCCGCCTAGCCCTAGATTGTCATTGTTTCGGTTTCTTCCTTTCTGCTTATGAGTCGGATTGGTCGTATTCAACTGTTCAAATGTATGAACCTATTGAATGGGAAATGGATGAACAAAGTTGACGCCGACATGTGGTTGTATCGGTGGAGGATTAACCGGTTGGGGAGGACTAGAAAGTGGAAAATATGGATTGTTATGTGGATAGGATCCATATGGAATATAGGAAGTAGAGGTACTTCCAATATTATTAGGGTTATATCCAGGGGTTGGGGGTGGAACCGTACTAGATTGAGAGACCGGATACGACATGGGTATCGGTGGGGGTGCCCCCAATGACTGAGGGGGGACAATAGGATATGATTGTTGGTAAAGGGTAGGGGGGTAGTAAGAATTTCCTCCATATGCCGGTGGATATGGAGGTGTACCATACATAATGGGTTGTGGGAGGTATGGATTATGGTGTGTTGTGGTACCAATCAATCCATCTGCTGAGTGAGACATTCTTGTTTTGTCTTGGCCGAATGGCATGGGTCTCAGGGCATCAGGGAGTACTGTATATAAGTATCCTGACTGTGAATAAATGAGTTCAAGTTGTTGGGCCTTGCTAATGGCTTCTTCTTCAGACCAAGGGAAGGTGGCAGCCACATCTTTGGCAAGGAGGGAAACAAGTGATTTGAGGAACCAATTGAGACATTGTTGTGGAGTAGCTTCGACTTTGTAGAGGCTACGTCGTCGACGCCATTCGTGGATGTGGTCGGCAATATGTGTAGAGGCGGTTTTTTTGAAATATGAGAGTAGTTCAAGGCCATTGTCATGACGAATGGGTAATTGAAAGAAGGTAAAAAATGCTTTGGCCAAGGAATCAAAAGTCGCGTGGGACCTGGATATTTCTTCGACATACCATTTGGCAGATGGGCCAGTGAGTGTATGTTGAAATAACCTCAATTGGATGGAATCATCCATGATCTTGTTCGAAGAACACCATAGGTGAAATTTCATGATATGGTTGGCAGGATCATCTCCTGCTTTTCCTTCAAACTTGGGGATGTCTGAAGGGAGTTTGGTAGGCATTGCAGGCCATGTGGGGTTGTGCAATATGGGATCATTGGTGAGTTTAGTCAGATATGGTATGCTGAGGGAGGATAAATATGGCATATGGGGTGGTGGCATAGGATTAGTTCCGGCCATAGTGTGAGTGTTCTGAGTACCTGACCCTTGGAGGGGACTAGGTGGGTTTGTACTTCCCCCTTGAGAGGAAGTTGCCCCCCCGCTTCCATGTAAAGGAGAGAAAGTGGAAGGTGGACCTTGGGAATTGGACCCAAGTAAGGTGGAATCAAGCAAAGATGATCCCAAGACAGTGGAACTCACAAGAGTGTGAGAAGGTGGAGTCGATGAGTTGGCAAGACTAGGAACTCCCCCTAGAATAGGAGGGAGATTTAGAAAGTGTCTAGAATGATGGGGGTTTTGTGGATCCCCTATGATGTCCGACTAGCTAAGTGAATGTGTGTGAATGGTGGTGAGAGTAATAAATAAACAAGAGCTTTTGCTGCAATTTTTTGAACTTTACACAATATATATCCAAATTAAATGTAATCAGAAGGGTATCATACATAAAGTGTTTTGATAAAGAAGCATATATATGGATAGGTGGATTTTATCCGGGTGGGGGAACAAAGAAAACAAATGCTCGGGTCCTAAAAGACGTAACGTCCTTCCTCTCAAAATAGCACTAGACCTTCCAATAGCACTCGACAGTGGGGTCTGAAGCTACCAGAAGAGAAACTAGTGAAGGATGAAGCAATTAGTTATAATGAGGGGTAGAGGGGGCATATCCCAAAAGAACTAGCGATATTTCCCAATAGCCACACAAAATCTGATCAAGGTGCAATTGTAGCCCACAATTTCCACTTGGGTAGATGTCCTAAAATTTGGTCACTAGGTACCTCGGTCAAAGTGCGACATTTATATTTTCGGGCTAAGAAATGGGTCATGGGATGGATTCCTTCCAAGAGGTGGGTGCCTCAAGGGGGGATGCACAGAAAGACCAGACCTTGGCCTTCAACCCTTCAACCAGTATCTCCCTACCTTATGGTGTTAGGAACACTTGACTTGGAGGATTTAAAGTTCCCTATTTGATAACTTCTATTGTTTTGAAAATGTGAGAACCAGATAACGGGGAGTTATTTGGATGCCTATCCCCGAAATCCTACCTAGAATAAAAGATTTCTTTTGGCACCTCTTGTGGAGGAAAACTTACTGAGTTTTTAGAAAATTTGTAGATGTGGTTGTTTGAGAGATTGGGGGTGTGAGCCAATCTCGTTGAAATTAAGTGGGAGTGGATAGTTTCGTCAAGAAAAGAGTGGGGTGTTTCAGAATCCCTTTGGAGGAAACTTACTTCAACCTCCATGTTTCGAGATGAAAATTATGTGAGTGAGAAGTGACTTTTGTGTGTGAATGAGTAAAAGTGTACCAATTTTTTAATGAATAAGGTGTCACCTTGCTGCATGTAGACTTCGCTTGGTCCTTACCAGTCTTTGATTACCTATTTAGCTAAATTTCATTGGTACAACCTTGCGGAATTCAAAAGTCCCTAGGAAGCTAGCATGTGGACATGTGGGTCCTTTACTATTCATTTAACTCCCTAATGTGATTTAATCTAAGAAAGCTTTGAATCTATCCTATATTGCGATCATGTGGTCATGTATAGGCCCATTACAAAACCTTTAAACTTCCCTAGTGATTTAATCTAAGAAAGTAAATTTCAACACTATCCTATCTTTGTAGCATGTGGGCATGTATGGGCCCGTTACAATATTGAGATGTGTTTGAAAAATAAACTAAGAGGATTCCCGAGGGGGCTATTGTCCTCTCCTAAAGATTTTATCTTTTTAAGGGAGATGAAATTGTCTTTCAACCTCTTTCTAATTCTCAAGATCGCTTTGGAGCACGAGAGAAGAGCATACTCAACATTTGATATTGAATTTCTAGTCCCAATGCAAGTTTTATATGTGATGTAGAATGATTCCAACTTTTAGTCAAATCAAGCCATCCATGTGGCGAAATAAAAAGCAAAAAGAGGAAAAATAATGATATTTAACCCCTAAGTGCCTATGTGTTTTGACTAATCCCTTTATATGAGAGGGAATGTAAGTGTGGTGCAGATTACAACATGCATGGAATCATATTTAAGAAGGTTATGGGCCTTCAAAAGATCATAAAAAATCTTACAATGTGTGCTTTTTGCATAGGTGCGCAGGTTTTAGACTAGACAGAGGCGCTCTGAGCGCCAATGCGTGAACTGAAAAAGATTTTTGAGCGCAGGTGCGCAAAAGGCATTGAGTAATACAGTGATTTTGGCGCACATGTGCACGATGTGCAACTGTGGACCAATAAACCCATGCACAACTATCACACAGCCGTGAAGAAAATTCTGAATGGAATTCTCTCAAATCAGCTTTGAATTTGATGTTTTGCAGGTCGACTTGGGCTAGTTATGGTACATGCAGGTTAAATAAGTAAAAAGAAGAGATAAAATAACCCAAATGGGGTAGGAAATTGATACCTTTCCCCAGCAGAGTCACCAATCTGTTGCGCCTCTTTTGTCACCTAAATGAGAAAAACAGAGGTGCTTACAAGCTTAATTGGGTTATCTAAGCAAGACAACAGTAAAGGAAAGGGTTAGAAGAATAAACATAAAAGACTAAGCTAAGAATTAAACTAGGAAAGAAAAAAAAACAATTAAACTATTGTGCATAAGGACATAAGAACAAGAAACAAACAAGACTTATGTCACCAATGGAAAGGATTGTGTTAGTGAAAATAAAACGCCAAAGAGAAAGGGGACTTTGGGTCCCTTCTTCCTCCAAGGGAGGGCTCTTGGACCCCCAAGATTAATTTCTTCTTACAAATTGGAAACTTGAAAGAAATGGTGATAGAATCCCAAGCTAACCCACTCAAAAGGTGATGTGGATTGCCCAAATGGAATGGTGCTAGTATGCTCTTGATGAGAAAAGAGGTTTCCCCAAGAGAATAGCAGCAACATAACCTTACAAATGAATTCCTTGAAAATATAGTGCACCCATGGCTTCCTTTTATAGCATAGCTTTGAGGCATTATGAAACCAGTTCTTAGTGTGAACAAGGGGCCCTTTAGGGCACCCTTAGGTCTTTGACCAACCCCCCACTTGGATTTATCTTGGATTTGAGGGTCAAATCGACTTCGTAGTTGAACCAAAAATGGGTGAGGGGCCGACAAGAACCATACATGTGTCGTTCATGGAAGTGTGCGTCTTTTACTGTAAATATTCGTGCATGTGTGTGGGTTTTCCTGTATAAAGTAGCGCATCTCGGGCATGTGTGCATGATTCCTTTGGTGAATTTGGGCACTTCAATTTTTTGACCCAATTGTATAGTTTTTGCCTCTTGGACATGCATTTCTGAAGCTTTGGGTGAACTAATAGGTGTTTAGAGATGTTGGATTCTTATAACCATTTGCGGATGAAATTTCAGTGATAACACTGGTGTAAGGCCTCCTAACTTTAGCTTTAACTACAACAGATGATGAAGGGAAAAGTAACCGCCTTCATTTTGGGCCTATGGATTTAGTTGATGGAGTTTCTGCTGACTCTAGAGCTATTTTGGGTGAAACCTCCCTTTATGGAGAGTAATGAGATCCCCCTTCTCCTTCCCGTTCCTTAGTTGCTTCATCATTTTTAACAATTCCTTTGCTCTTCCTCTTCTTATTGGTCTCTGTGTACAATACTATCATCTTGAAGAGGGATTTGTACCTTGGATTGTAGAGTAGGAGAAACATTCAATTATAAGTGTGTAGAGGACATGAATTTCTCCCAGTCAATGTTTTTCTTCTTTAACTCCTCCATCACAAGCATTTTAATTAGCCCTGAGTGAAAAAAACTTGTGTCAACTTCCTTGGACTTAGCCTGGTGTTGGTTATTGGTTACTCTCTCTTACTAATCTCTTGTTCTGAGTTTATTGACCCAGGGTTCATGTCTGTTCAGGTTTCCAACAAAGCCTCTAAAACTATCAACTCTCCTGGTAAAACATAAGGCAACACATCGCACAAGGTGCACTGCACCGTCTCATCTGAGATAGTCTTAATGGGTGGCTGCCAAACTCATGTGTTTGCAGCCTAGGATTGAGTAGGAGATATGAGAACTGTGTGTTGAGAGTTCTATTATAACTTATTAGCGCAGTTTATTGTATCACGATTTATGCAAGAAATATAATAACTCATTCATCCATCTTGTCAATATCTACTGAAAGACAATAAGAAAATGCATTCATTCAATCGCATAACATATATGTTACCGTGGTTCACCCCCCTAGGCTACATCCACAAAGATTTGTCTCTCATCTCTTTTATTATAGTCGTTCAATCACTACAACACTTCGTGCTTACAACTCTTCTTAGTAGGGTAAGATCTATATGAGGCAGACTAGATCACACTAGGCTCCTCATCTTGCGATCTAACCCTCAATATCTACCCTCCTCAATCCTCTCTAGCTCGACAGCTTACAAAATTAGGTCATATGACAAAATGTTACATTACATTTGCACAATACTCAACCACTAACCACTATCATCCTTGCTATGAGACCTAGGTATCTATATTTATACATTTCTGGATCTTCAACCATTACAATATATTGAAAAAACTATAACCCTAACATCATTAGGTATTCCATGCATGCGCGTGTACTGCACTTCCTTCTAGCTATCGCTTTCCTCGTGCATGCCTTATTTCCCAAAATTGCCTTGCCTTTCCACTTTGGTCTTCTTCCAACAGGCCCCCAACACTGACTTGTGGCTCGTCCCGAGCCACCTAACCTTTGTGCGCTTCATCAATATCCCTGGCAATCACTTGAAACTTCTCCTTGAGCTCTGCTACTTGTGTTTGCGCCTATGCGGTCTTATCCTTGAGCGTGTCTACTATCTAGACTGCAATTTCGTCACTGATCAATCATGCGCACACTGTCTAAGTCTATGCTATCAATTTCTTGTCTTCCTCTTTCTATGTGATGACTTCTGCTACTCTCTTTTGGAGCGGTTCCATTTGAGCCTAACGCTCCTTTTTCCCTGTTTGTGCAGTGGTGAGTTCTTCTTGCAGTTTCTTCATATCCCGCACCCATTTGACATGCTTCGTGATGGCCATTGTTTTCTTCCTCTTCTTTAGGTCTTGGATACTTGCACTTATCCTTTCTTCTTCCTTTTCCCAATGTTGGACTTGTTGATCTTCTTCTAACTTTATCCATAGTTGTATTATTTCCTCGAACAAGTCGGTTTTTGCATGGACCCGTTGCTCTATCTCCTGCAGCTGCTCTGTTGCCTCCTGCTTCCTTTGCTCCCTTACTTCTGGTGGAGTGGTAGGTGTAATATGCTCACGGAGATTCTCGATCTCCTTTTGCTATTGATCGATTACCTATGTAATTTGATCAATCTTCTGTACTGCTGTGAGTACGTCTCTTTGTGCGGTCTTTGGAATATTTTCATAAGTTCCAGCCACTTTCTGCTCCAATCCATTTATGCACTCCCTTTCCTCTTGGGTCTCGAACTTATCCTGCTCACATATTATTTCCAGCGAGTCTTGTTGTTGGGCTCTAAAGATGTCCTAAAAACAACCTTAGTTTAACATTAATTTATCAACCCAGGGATTCGTCTTTTATCTCAAGAATATCGGCAAAGTTTATGCAGGTAGCCTAAAATCGTGTAGCTAAACCAAATCTGAGTTCATCAACAATCAAGCTCCTCAAACGTTCACCAAATATTCTAAGAACTAAATGAAATTGAAATCTGATTACTAAGATGTTGTAAAATGAAAGGAACTAATTAATCTAAATGAATTCACTTAACTATAAAGAAGTAACTGAATCTAAGAAAGGACTTGCAGATTTAATCTATCAATCATGAATTCTAATCAATGGAAAGGACATAGCAAATTATTCTATTTGTGGAAAGAAATAACAACCATATTCTAATCGAAAGGGACAACTAATGTAACTTTAATGGAAAGGAACAACTATCGTAACCTTAACTGAAAGGAACAACTAATGTAACTTTTAACTGAAAGGAACAACAATTGTAAATCTAAAGCAAAGGAACAACGCAGATGAAAATGTGAGGATCTGTCAAGCAACAATATTCAGAAATGGAAATCATAACAACAATCATGAATACTTAAGGAAATTCCTTTCTTCTGCAAACAATCATCAATTCATTGATACGCTCATGCAATTAAAAGAAATCTGAATCACGAAATAGAAATCAAAACTCCGAACTAATATAATTACAGAATGAGACAATAACTTCTTCAAACTGGGCCCTCAATCTTCATAAGTACTGCTACGAGAAACTCAGAACACAGGTGTGATAAAAACACTCAAAACTTTCATTGATTCTATAACTGGTTAAACATTTACAACAACTGCTGACGTAGGGCAATTATGAATCTGAATACTTAAAATGCGGTTTTTTCCCTATGTTTTTCTAGATCTATTACCCTCTTATATATTAAAATAGTTTGGGTAAATCAAGCTATCCTGAGGATCGAAAGATCCTCAGGATTGCTTTACTATTATAAAATTACAATATAGAAAATGTATTATCTTCAAACTGCTTTGTGCCTAAAAAGTCTTCAATCTCCAATATCTTGCACATAGCCAAAATCTCTTTGGTTATCTTTGACAGTTATTTGTCCAATTCTGTAACAAAATCAAACCATTCCAATCGTGATTTAGAATCTATTTAATAAAACTTAAATAACAACTCTAAGAGACATATTAATCATGTTATTTCCTATTTATTCCTAATTAATTGAAAAGTCAATCAGAATGATATCATAAACTGTGGACAAAAAGGAAGATATTTATACCTTTTTCGTAACCCAACACCTGCTTCTCTGTTTCCTGCTGCAATTCAGCTAAGTCTGTGTGTGCATGAGACTGTACCTCTTGGGTAACACTTACCTATAATTTGTGTAGAGCTTTGGATGGTGTCCGAGAAAATACCAATTAGATTTGAGCTAAGTCCTTTAGGGGTGTTTTCCCCACGATCTCGTCCATGTGCAACATGTTGGGTGTAATGTGGAATGTTGCACTCAGCTGTGGTATTGTGTGGACTGTATCTCGCTCCCTTACTTCAGATTCCTCTCCTATCTGAGATGTTGACAACCCTGTTCCTATGCTAGTGTCTGCTTCCTGCGCTTCCCTGATCTTCTTGAGGAACTATTTCATGTCTTCCAACTCCTCTTGAATTCTATCCCTGTGGTGCGCAACATTGTCAAAATCCTTGGATATACAATCATGAACCATTCGGGCTATCATTTCTGCATCGTCCTCCATGATCATGTAATCCATAGGTGTTCTTTGCACCTTCATATTCTTGCGCACACCCCCCGTCTGAGTGGTTGGTCTCTTGTTCAGGCCCGGTTCCTGTGACTTGGGATTTGGTGTAGTCCCCTGTGTTTCCTTAGCATGTTTCTTTTATTCATGGGTTGGCTGCATATTATTATTCTTCCCCTTTTGGGTCCCTGTCTTAGCTATTCTTTCATTCATTCGCTTCAATTTTTTCTAGCCTATCCTTCGTTTCTTCCTGCCCCATTTCTTCTTTTGTTGTCTTTGTAGGTATGTCTTGGGTGAGGACTGGAATCTTCAAGTCATTCTCCCAATATTTGATAGCCCTGTTGAATTTTCCCTATGTGATATAGTAGCGCATTTGTAGCCACTACTTATTTGGGTCCTTTCGTTCCTATATCCACATTGTGTTGAGTGGCCTTGAATTTGGCGATGTTCCGATACTGTGCGACAACTTGTGATGTTATTCTCTACATGTTGGAGATGGCCTCTTGTAGGTTGCTAAGGTATCATTCGAATATAGTTGTGTTCATTTTCTTGTGCTTGGCATCTGATGCGACGCCAAGTGATAAATACCTTTCTCCACAATTTGGCTTGGGTCTAGTGCCGAAGAATGTGTAATTCAGTGCCTTCCATCCCATGATAGCTATCAACATGAGTAGCCATGAGTAGTAAAATTATGTTGCTAGACCCTGTGCATCCTTGTAGTCATCCAAAAAAAAATTCAAGAGATAGGGTGCCCAACTAACTGTGTTTCCCTTGGCACATTATGCTGCAACTGTGACAACCCCGACCAAAACTTCCTCCCTGAGGAATTTTTTTAGTATCTTGCAGGATAAGATTTTTGTGGCCATTTGTGTTGTGACATCATTGATTCTCTTGATGATGATTCCTCGCATCCCCCTATCAGTTCCATATTTATTCTTCATCTCCTCCACGAGTGATTTCTCCTTTGTCTTATCATCGAGAAATTTTGCGGGATCCATGCCCCGGGATGGAAACCCTGTAATGTGTGCAATGAGCTCTACATCTATCGAGACAAGCTTGTCCAACCATATATCCCCGCCATGCATGACTACCATTAGTTGTTTGACACAATTGTTTGTGTACTTTCCTCCACCAAAGTGTGGTAGATCTAGCAGACCTAAAATCCATGTTTTCTCCAATCCTGTTGCCCACTAAAGTGGTTGATCAATCGGTTCCCCAACCGCATTCACTCCCACAGTCTATAAGTATACTCTCATTGCAAATTATGAGAACTTTTCTGTGTCTGTTACATCATGGTCTGAGTATTTCATCTTCTCAACATGACCTAACAAGTCTGGTTTCACCTGTACCCCATCTTGTATACGTGGAAAAACAAGGGTTGCGACGGTTTTCTTGTGAGGTGACCTAGGTACCTACTACTTGTGTTTATTTGGTAGTGGTTGGCTCTAGGTTCTAGTGACCATCGTTTTTACTTCGGAATACCATTCTAACCAGCTTGTGACATGTTCTATTGTTCCTTCCAGTCGGTTGTCTGACATGGTTATTTGAGATTTGTCTGCCTCGACTGTTTATTCCTAATTCGTCGTCGTTCCATTGACTCTCGAAGCTACTTTGGTGTTCTCTAGTTATGCCTCCTTCAGGGTTTCTGCATCCTAGTTCTGTTTCTCCTGTGCCTCTGTCGGCATATCTACATTCATGCCCTCTAGTGCTAGCTGTTGGGTCTCTTCCACCACGGGTGTGGGGTTCACCGGTGTTGTATCTAGTGATGGGATTTCGTCAACATTAACGATCTCCAGCGGCTGTTGTTCACCTTCTTGTGATTGTGCCTGTGCCCTGGTTCTAATTTTGGAGTGTCGAGTAGTCTAGGTCACCTCTGCTTATTTAGGTGGTGCCATAGTGGTGAATTTTTATTTCTCACTGCACTTCACAACTTAGACAACCTCTGTGAGCTTTTCTCTATTTTCTATATACTCTCTCGATCTTTTTTTCTTCTCCAATCTCGCAATAACCTAGTATGGTCATCGCATGAAGCTTGTCTAAGACACTACATTTAATAAGGATTCAATGAACCTATGGTTCCTTCGTACTTTCCATTACTTTCCCTTGCTGTCTCTAGTTGACGCGCTTAATGCGGTGTCCCGTCGGTCCTTTCTAACATTCAATTCTGCATAACTCTGTCGTTTCATACTACTTTTTCCATCTTTCCTTTTTCCTCTTGTTTCCATTGTGACCTGGTCGTTGGCCTTGTCCTCGCTGAGTTTTTATTCCAAAGTGTGCGTGCTCCTTCTTCTTTCGGTGCACTGTGCCTCTGTTGTTATTGTTTAAAAATCTATTTTTTTTTTCTCACTGCGCAGTGGCTCTTCCAATTGTGGGTGGTCGACTGTCCTCGTATAGTTTTAGTCAGCTCCCTTTGATCATTCCTCTAAGTTCTGCACCTAATAAGTATTTTAATTGTACAACCCCTCCATATATGACAGGTTTTACTCCGTACGGTCTTAGCCAATGCATTCTGAGCTTTTCAGGGTGTTGAAACGATTTGTTGTCATACATCAATTATAAATCTCCCTCCTTGAAGGTTTTATTCTTGATGTGTCTTTCATGCCAAGCTTTGTCCCTTTCTTTCTTAACTTATTGGTGGAACCGTGATAAGATCCTGTCTTCCTCCATGGTCATTAGTTGATTTATTCTCTCTTGTACTGCGACTCGTTCTGTCATGTGTGTAATTGCTACTACGCGCAAACTGGGTACTAGAAATTCTAATGGAACCACTGCTTCTTGGCCATATACCAGTTTAAATGGCGTGTGCCCTGTCAAATTCTTGCACGTAGTCCTGTAGGACCACAATACTGATGGTATTTTGAGGTCCCAATCATCCATGTTGACATTACAGATCTTTGTTAGTGCATTCTCAACGATTTTGTTAAATGATTCCACTTTGCCATTTTCTCGTGGATGATATGGTATGCTCTTCTGATGATGGACTTCAAACTCTTCGATCATGGCGTTGATCGTGTTGTTAATGAAGTGAGTTCCTTGGTCACTCATCAAAACTCTTGGGAATCTAAATCTAGTGATTACTTGTTCAAATAAAAAATGTGCTATTGTTTCTGCACTGCAATCCTTCACTGGTGTTGCTTCCGCCCATATTGTTAGCTACTCCATCTCTGTGATGATGTACCTTGCTCTTGTTCTTTTTGCTAGTGGGTTGATTGGTCCCAGAAAGTCTATTTCCCATTTATCGAATGCCTGCAATGTTACATGTGGTCATAGTGGCATCTCGTCCCTTCTGTTGGGTTTACCAACCCTTTGACACATGTCACATCTCTTGCAGTACTCCTTTGAGTCTCTTTGAATGGTCAGCCACCATAGTTCTACGTGCAATACCTTATGCACAGTATCTTTTCCTGCATAATTTCCTCCTATTCCATCATGGGTTTTTGTTAAAAGTCTTGGTATTTTGTGTTCTAACACATATCTTCGCAAGATGCTATCTGCACCCATTTTGTATAAGTGTCCTGCGATCAGTTGATAGTTAGTAGCCTAGACTACCAGGTTTTTCTTATGTTCAGTGTTGTATTCCTACTGCGTAGTGCCTGTGCTTAAGGACTGAATGATATTTGAAAAGTATTCATCAACGATCTAGACTGAAAATAACTTTGCATCCGGGAAGTTGTCTACTAAATTCGTAGGTTCTTATCCATTTGTGACCCTTGATAAGCGGTCATGTCCTGCATTCAATTTTCCTGGCTTGACTATGACTTCAAAGTCAAATTCTTGAAACAATAGTAACCATCGATAGAGTCTCCCCCCGAACACTATCTTGTTGTCTACGTATTTAAGGGCTGAGTGATATGTGAACATCTTAAAGTGTTTTCCCAATGATTAATGTCTGAAATTTAGTAGTGCGTAGACCATACCTAGGCCTTCTCTCTCTATAGTGTTATAGTTCTGATCTGATTCTAATAACTTTCTGCTCACAAATGCTATGGGGTGATCCAAATCCCTCGCTCCTGGCTGTGCCAAGATAGCTCCAAGTGATATGGATGATGCATCTACATGGACGTGGAATGTCTTCTCCCAGTCTGGAAATACTAATATTGGTGTGGTGACCATCTTTTCCTTCAGGGTATCTATACCATGTTGACACTCTTCATTCCATTGAAACTTTGTATCCTTTCTTAACAATTTTTCCATTTGTGTGGTAATTTGCGAGTATTCTTTGATGAAATTTATATAGTACCTCGTGTTTCCCAATGTCACTCTTACCTGACAGACTGTTTTTGGTGGAGGCAAGTTAACAATTACTGTGATATTTGCAGGATCTACTAGTAAACCTTGTTTGCATACTATATGACCCAATAATATCCCAAACGGTGTTTCAAATATACGTTTTTTTTATGTTTAATGATATCTAACACTGCCTACATATTTCTAACATTAGTCGTAAGTCCTCTACATGTTCTTTCAACAAACTATAGATTGTCCAATCATCCAAGTATACCTCTAGAAACGAGTGGATGAATTCTTTGAACGCAATGATGACTACTTTGGAAAATATTGTTGGTGCATTCTTCAGTCCAAATGACATATTGTGTACTGGTAGGATCCCTATTATGTTGCAAAGGTGGTATTGTATCTGTCTTCCTGTGCTATCTTGATCTGGTGGTAGCCTGAGAATCCATTAGTGAATGAGTAAGCTTCGTGTCCTCCTAAGTTCTCCAACACTTCATCCATAAATGATGTAGGGAATGGGTCATGTAGGAATTCATCATTAAACTTCCTTAAGTTGACACATATCCATATCCCTAATTTGTTTACTTGAACTACCATTGGGCTTATCCATTCTGATTCTTCGACTGGTTCTATGATTCCAACATCGAGCATCTTATCGATCTCAACTTTGACTTTCTGCTTATATATCTAGTTCAATATGTATGGTCATTGTCTGATTAGTCTCGTGTCATCTTTGAGTGGTATATTCATTTCTCCTAGATCTCCTACTATACCTTTCATCTCTGTAAATTTTGGGGGAAACATGTCATTGTACTCACGCAGTAATTCTATTATGCTTTCTACTGTTTGCGCATCCCAATAGTCGCCAATGCTGACCATTTTGGGATTCTCAACTGTTCCAATGCTGAATTTATTCACCTTGATCGATGCAACAATGAATTCTAATTCTATAGGTCGACCCTCCACTTATCTCTCACCTCCTTCTTCCTCAATCTGAATATCGCGTAGATCATCTTCCTCTGGCGCGTCTTCGTGCACATGGTAACATGAAAACAGTTCCTTGACTATTTGTTTGTTCCGCTGTTGTTCTTCTGTTATGAGTTCGACTTATAGTTCCTTGATGAATATCACCCCTCTTATATGTTTAAGAGCTTCATCTATGTTGGGGTTCTCATGCTCGAATGAGAAAGTGACTGTGAAATTTTGTTGCAATACCATCTAGGTTGTAGTTCCTTTGCGCAGTTCTTGGTCTGTATACCAGTTCACTGGTATTCCCTCTAGAGTGTGTATGAAATGATGAGGCCATTCTTGTAGGGGTGTCATTTTCCACAACGTTCCGCACTTATCCAAGTGTTCTATTGGTGCCCCCTTTCCCTCGTACTTCTACTTCTTGTTATTTTTCCCTTCTGCACCAAACCTTATGCGCAGTAACTGTTGGAAGATTGGTTGTTGTCATTGATGTCAACCCTAGTCATGGGTTTTGGACCACAAGATTGATGAAGTTATTTGGACATGAAAAAAAATGCACATGTAGATACAACACCCATGGATGGATAGTATACATCAT
>ML786590.1:34535-46290 GCA_009831015.1 Picea engelmannii | reverse complement strand
CAGAGAGAAGAAGAAGTAAAAGAAGGCCGGATTTCAAGGGAGGATGAAGTCTTTTGGTGATGTGTTCTAAGGTATGTTATTTTCAGGTCATCTTACCATTTTTTCCATAATTTTTTTTCTAGAACGATTCAGATGGTGAAATCGCTATTGTAGTGAGAAGACATATCAAGGTACCTCTGGTAAAAATGTCAGCTCTTGATTCGCTATAATTATGGAGATATACTCTGTGGAATATAGAGTTTGTGACCAGTCCTGAAACTAGTCAAAAAACAGGTGTTCCGGGTAAAACAGTCATAAATTTTTCATACAGACTCCAAATGAAGTGGGACCACTTCCATTGGAAATAGTACTGACTTTAGTTTCTTTTGTGCGAGTTGTAGAATCAGATGTTAAATATTGAGCACGGGGCATGCTGTACAAGTCGGGTCTTCTGAACAGACCAGAATTAAATAAAGTTTTATTATCTCTCATATATTCATGGGTGGAAGGAAGGGGCAAGGATAGAGAGTTCAAATCTCTCTTGATATTGGAGGATTTTATCTTCCTCTTGGAGTTTTATCCCTCCCTTTACATTTTGGAAGCTGTAGCTACCTTTGGAAGTCATTACTTCCCTTGAACAAAAACTATTGATTATTTCTCATATATATTGTGCATGGTGTATTGTGGTGTATTGGTGTAACTCTTACACTATTGTTCATTTCTCATTGGATATAATTGAATGGTTTAAGTATAAGTTGGAAAAGGTTTTTAAAATTGTACTTGATACTGATTCACCCCCCTCTCAGTATCAACAGTAACTGCTTACATTGGTACCAATATGTGATTGTCTCTTTGTGTGTGCCCCACCATCTTGCAGGTGTGGACTTGATTGCTATATCAAGTGATAAGAGTCTATGATTCTATGAAACTTCATCTTCATACTGTGCCAAGAATACTTCTATACCGTTTACTCTGTGGAAGCTTGGTGGTTCCCTTATTTCCGTGCCTACCCATCTTACTATGCGGTCTATTCATGTATATATTCTCATAGAAAATTCATTTATCCTTTGTTGGCATTTCTTTAAGCCGATATCTGATTCTATCATACATGAATTAATGATCCACCAACTGAGTATCCCATATGCATTTGGGTTTATGTAATCCTCATCGCACATAGTTGTTCTGTACAACTAGATGATTTCTTCTAAGTCTAAGCAAGTGGGTTCTACAAACCTTTTCTCTTCTGATGGGTCTAATGGCACGATGACCTTGTATTCTCCTAACTCAAATGTCATTTTCCTTGTCTTCAAATTTATTATGGCCTATTTTTCAAACTCCCAATCCAGACCAAGCAACGTTGGATATGGTGTTGTTCCATCCACTATTTCAATCACTTCAAAATATGCTTTAGTGTGCACCCCATCCAAGTCTATTGTCACTCCTTTTAGTCTACCGATTGGTAGGAATCTATGTTGGTCTGCTAGCTTCAGTTGAGCAGGTGAATATCCTAATGTGGGATCTCCCATGCATTTCCATGTCTTCTTTGGTATTACATTCACTTCAGATCCTAGATCTAGTATGATGTCTACCATGTTGAAATATCTGATGTTCGCATTCAGTCTGAACTCCCTACTTGTTCTTCTTCTTGTATATTGGTGATTGACTTTCTTTTGTTCTAGTTTTCCTTCCGTCTCTATACTACATATTTCTAACATGTTTTGCAGTATTTTCACAGATGATGGATCATTTAATACTTTGACACATGATTGAAAAAATCCTTTGATTGTACTTAATTGTCCCATGGGTTGTATTTTTTTGGTATGATCCAATAATGGAGGCATCTCGTATTCCAGTGCTTCCTTTCTTTGATGTGCAATTGAATTCAATGCAATGTCCTCCTTCTGAAATTCTTGTCAGGCTAGCTTAAATATCTCCTTCTCCTTCTGTGTGTCAAACTGTTTCCTTGTTTCGATGTTCTTCTTCACCCACTAGTGTTGTACTAGGTCTTGTCAGACTGTGTCGTTCCCTATTTTGGCTCCTCCACAGATGACTATGTTGATGTTACATCATTCATCCCTTGCCTCAACTGAGATCCATTGAACATTCTAGTTGTTCTAGTTACTCTTTTCCTGGATCTTTACTAATAGTTTCAGACATTCTTCTGTGTCATGTGTTGGGCCCTTCGTTTTTGAGAAAGAATTGCACAAGTTTTGAATAAGCATGAGTCGTGCAAAATTCATCAGAGGCCAGAAGGAAGAATAACAGAAAGCAATTGCGGATGCTAGCGCAATGCCACCTAAGCAACAAATAGTTGCAACTGAACAAGAAGGCGAGCAAGACGAATAGGAAAACATAACCCAACTATATATAGGACTGAATATAATTGTAAAAGGGTTGGTTAGGTTGGTATTGTTATGTTTTTCATCCGTTCAGCTTTAGGTTGATTAGAGTTGGGTTGAGTCATGTCTATTAGAGTCACCCGAGGTTTTGGGATTACTCGTTGCTACCTGTCGTAAGTCAAGAAGAGGAGAGTCTGTAATGAACGAGACCTATCAGTTAGGGAATTATAACTCTGTGGCTGAGGCCAGAGCCAAGGGTCTGTACTCAACATCTCTATGTAATTCTGAGTCTGTAGTGTAAGAAATATCTTAGAGGGAATATAATAAAGGAGAACCAAAATTTTAAAATAGGATGTGTCTTTGTATTTTTACTTGTGCATTACATTGTTCTTTTATGGTTTATGAGCTCTATTTACTGGTTCTATGCTTAAAGCACTATTGTTGGCATAGGGGCAGACCCAGGGTTCAATGCTCAAGAGTGAACCAACAAATCCCTAACTACCGACCCTTTCGGCAACACCTGCGAAGCAGATGAAGTCTCACCCAAGGTAGAGGCAGGGGTGGTTGCAAGACTCAGGTGTCTACAACCTTAGCTGGGACACAGATCTGTGATTATATCCTTTACAAATCACTTAGCACCGTTCATTCATCACTATTCACGCTTATTGTACTTCGCAGATAAGACAAAACGTCACAGTTCTTGCTCAGATATAGGATATTTCAGTGCTTAGAAACAACAAAACATATTAGATATTGTAGATCAACACTAAGCATCCTCATACACATCATATATACTATTCATATACATCTAGTGAATCACAAAGCATAAGGAAATCTATCTAATCATGGCATAGTACTTAGCAAGATAGTGAAAACACAAGGAAGCAACAACATAAATCATGACACACAGGTTTATGTGGTTCACCCCCACCCTGGGGATATGTACACAAAGTCTTCTTCTTCTTTATTAGCTTTAGTCAATCTGATTACAACACAGAGATTAACTCATACTCCACATAGGACAAGAGATCTGCGCACACCTCGCCAGATCCTCCTTCCTCGAGTATATATAGCACATAGCCTTCTTACAATCTGCGCACTCAACACTTACATCACTTGCACTCATCTCTGGAAGCATCTTACAATCATGCACAGAGCATTTACATTCGATCACATAGATCTAATTGCTATCACTAAGTCATCAACTCTTCTTACATTGCCTAGCTACTTATTTATACTTTACAACAAAGGCCTAAAACATGGGTAAACCCATGGGACGACATCCCTTTCCCAATACATTAACCCAAAACTCTAAAAGGGCCCCAAAAGTGGGCCGAGATCCCCTGATCTCTGCTTTGCCTGGTGCTCCATCTTTGATAGGGTGTCGATGTCCAAAAATGGTCAAATATGACCAAGTGTTCCACAAAACCTGGTCAAGGGCCAACAACTATTCATAACATAAGTAGGTTCAATTATTACTGTTATATGTTTCAGATCTGATGTTTCTCTTGTGCAAGAACAAGAATGAGTTCTGGATGATCTATGTATTCTCTTTGGTATTTTCCATACCCTTCCCTATATTTATGTCTCAGCAGCGCTTTGGGTGAGACTTCTTCTCTTCGAAGGAGATGAAAATGCCAACACTCTATACTACATAGTACCTTTTGTTGGTAACCTGAGAAGAACCCCGGTCTGATCAAATCTGCGCCAACAAAATGGTTCCATTGTCGGGACCCGTATTAAAAGGGAACTTGTAGGAAGAATGCTACCACCGATCCATATATATCACATTGATCAATGGTGGGAAAGAAATTGTGACGCCTTCACATGGAAAGAAGAGGAACTAAGAAGAAAATCAGTGGGAACTACTAGGGAAGCAATCTTTTACTCAGAAAGATCAAGAAACCAGTACGCGATTTTCTGGGTTAAATTCCTGAAAGAATTTTTCAATGGATCAAGAGACTCCAAGAAGCTCCAAATTTCTAGGGACGGGTCAAGAAGATTTGCACGTGGGATACTGGCAAGTTAGCATCACTCCACAGGCTAGATTTCCTAGTCACATGAGCTTTAGATTTTTGGGTTAGCACCACGATAGAAGGATACATAATCAAATTTACAGCTGAGAACCACCAGTCTTTCTCACGAGTAGAGGAAATTTTGAAGAAATGCACAAGGGGAAGACTGTTAAGAGATATCCCCCTGTGGATTAAGACTTTCTTGGTGGAGGAAGGGATGTTGATTATATCCCCGATCGAGATGGCAGCGTAAACACCCTCGCTTGCGGTAGGGCGAGATGGGGTGAAAGTCATGGCATGAGAAAGGGGAAGGGTTCTTTGACAAATGGGGGGGAAACAACAAGAAACGGATTCGAGATATGAGGGAGCCTTGAAGAGAGCCACCATAGTTGAAAAATGGTGGCATGGAAAGATCAAGAAAGCCGCAAGACAGTATGAAAAGCTGAGGAAAGAAGGAGGATTGGGAGAAATAGAGGAAAGATAGATGGAAGAATTGTAGAGGATGAAAAGATAGGAATGACTGGCCAGTCAAAGATTGAACGAGAGAGAAGCAAGGAGAGAAATAAGTCCCCAGGAGGTGGGACGAGAAGGAGGAAGCGTGGATGTAAGAGAGGAGGAAGTCGGCATGAATCATGGAGGAGAAAGAGAAGATTTAGCCCCAATAACAGGAGAGATCGGGAATCCGACCGAAGAGATCATCCTAGTGGAAGCTAACGAGACCCCCCATATCAAAGAAATCCACCTTGAAGCCAGTGGCGCTAGCCCCAGATCACTCTTACCCAAAGTTCCTTCTATACAAGATGTGAGTTCGATACTACCTTCTCATACAAGTTTTGTTCCAGTAAAATTAGTTAACCAGTCACAACCAGGAAGTGTGAGTACAGGGAAGATATTGGGATCCCCTGGTAGATCGCAAGAAGGACCATTAGGGTTCATACTGATACGAACAATAGGATCAACAATGGCTAGCCATGCGGGAGGGTCAATTGCTCAATACCCAAACTTTTGGGGTAAGGGAGATGAAGACGTTGAACAACACTGAATCTTGTGCGAAGCCATCTGGAGATCCAGAGGGACACTGGAAGCAAACAAGTTGGTCGAATTCTAGACTACCTTAAGGGGTCGCACTCTCAAGTGGTACATGAATATCATTGAACCAGGAGTACCAGGGATGCAAGGTCAAGCGTTCACACTTGACCAGGTATGGACGAGGTTTATAGGAAATTTCAAACTACCTCAATCAGAACAATAGGCTCTGTCTGAGTTACATGATATCCAACAGAGAGAAGGCAAATCAGCCTAGGAGTACAACCAAAAGTTCAAAGATTCCATAGGGAGGTTGGCACATCCAATCCACGAAGAACATCAAAGGGAGTGGTACATTCAGGGATTACTACCTTTTACTCAGATTCCGCTAATGCAATAACGGATAGCCACGCTAATAGACGCCTTGGAACAATCAATGAAGATCAAAGCCATGGCAGGATACCATGGGAGTATGAGAGTAACCCAACCCCTAGTAGATGCGAATTTAGCGCAACTACAAGGGAAAATATCAACACTTATAGAAAATATTCAAGAGTTGACAATACCCAGACCAGGATGACCACAAGTTTGGTGCATGGGGTGCTATACAGAAGGTCATTTGGTGAACTAATGTCCATGAATAAGGGGGCTGGGACCTCCTCAGAGTTTGACTATATCCCTGCCAAGACCCATGGGAGGATTTGTGTAAGTATCGACGAACTCACCATTCCATCATCCCACCCCATATCATGCTTTCCCAGGAGGCCAAGCAGCACCAGCAATGGAATATTGTGAGATTTGTCGAACCCTTGGGCATGGACCAAGACAGTGCCCCATCATGCATAAATATTCAACAGTACCAAACACCATACATTGCGAGTTCTGCGCATCCACCACACATACTACCAATCAATGTAGAGCATTGGACGCTCTTATAGACAGGCTAGACAGGGTGAATGAAAACCCATAGGGACTAGGAAGAGGTCGAGGAGGTGGAGCTAGAGGAGACTTCATAGGAGGGAGAATAAGGGGAAGAGGACCGAGTATATGTTACAACTGTGATGAACAGGGTCACTTGGCTAGAGATTGCCCTAATCCAAGACGACCATGGTGCTCTCATTGTATATCCAACGGACACACAACCGAAAAATGCTCAGATATAATCGCAAAGTGGGAGGATAGAGCATGACAAAGAGGAAATAACCTCATCAGTTCAGAGATCAAGAGAATTTCTAAGGGACAATTGCGAAACCTTAACATTGTCACTCGAGGAGCAGCAAAGACAGGAGCTGATGTTGATACTCTACCTCAGATTCAGAAAGAAGCACCTAAAGAAGATAGGTACGACCCCATAAAGAAAAAATTGTTCTTTAAAGATGCCATAGAAGTATTCCAGAATATTCCTAATCATAAAATGCAAGAGAATCCCCCTCAGCCAGCTGTATACCCTAAAGTGGCACAAATCTTTGCTTCACCCCCTACACCCAGAAACCCTGTAGGCATACCAAAACAACCTGAGAAACCTCAAAACATAGTTGACCTCTGGTTTCAATTAATCTCTGACATTCTGGGGGATGATCAACTGACAGAAAAGTTTCACAATGCACTGTACCTAGTCCTAGGGAATGAAGAAACCTCAGAAACAAGGATTTTGGCTAACCTTCCTGAGAAGAGTACTCAAAGAGTGCAACGAATAAAAGTAAGAACTGGAAAAGAATTCGGACTGGTAGCCCAGTTAGATGGCTTCAAAATTAAAGACGTCATGCTGGATCTAGGGTCAGATGTGAACATTCTTCCCAAGAAGACCTAGGAAGCATTAGGCAAAATGAGACTGACCTATTCCCCAATTCAGTTAAGAATGGAAAACCAATACCGTATATTTCCCATAGGAATATTGGAGAACGTGGAAATCGATGCAGAAGGAGTAAAAACAGTGGCTGACTTTGAAGTCATTGAGATCATGGGAGACAAGGACCCCTACCCTGTGCTACTTGGCATCGATTGGGCCTACAACAATTATGCAATAATTGATCTGAAGAAAGATACCATGACTTTTGAAGCTGAGGGAATCAAGGTATTTCAACCTTTGGATCCATACGTAGGACCCAGGTACACAGAACCAACAAACGATAATATGGAAGGAGAATACGTAGACTAGCTATACACTGTAACAACTGGGACAAGAAACGATTATATAAACCCCACTGTAGATGGATCAGTAAGCTGGCGAAATATCCAGTCAGCAGACGAAGATTCAAAACTGGATTTTGATAGTTGGAAACAAGGTTTACATGAAAGATTCTTAAGAAGATGCGCAACTATCAGAATGACTAGATGGGTTGGGACCAAAGTCAAAGAACACCCAATATACGATGGCACCTTAGATCTAGGCAACTTTTTGTAGAATATGGAAGAAACTGTGGGAGAAGATCAAAGAATCTCGGTACTAGATATAGCTTTTTAGAATAGCCCCACCAGATGGTGGGCTACTCATAAAGCTGCACTGAGAACTTGGGACGAGGTAAAGCAAGCCCTCATGTACAGGTTCTGGAATAAGGAGCAGTTAGAATCAAAGATGTAGACAGATCTCCATGTTGTGCAACTGCTCAGCGGAGAATCATACCCTAGGATACACATTCAATAGAGCGTGGCACAGTGGCAAGCCATAGAGATACCCTCTCATTTCTAGGTTCAGTTAGTCCCCCATTATCTAGGCCCAATCCCAAAATCTTGGTTTATACATGAGGAAACCAGACAACAGACCTACGGTTGGCAGGCACTGGCAGCTCAATTTTGCAAATACTTCTCATTTACAAGTAAGTACCCCGAGCTTGAACTAGTCCTACAAAAGATTAAAGAAATTCTTTTTACAGCCAATAGTAATAACAGATTAGATCTTGTAGTATGTCCCAAGCGTACGCAAGAACGTCAGAGTAAACCCCACTTACCCATGATTGAAAAGCCTATAGAATGCTATCATATTAGCAAAGCTTCAAAAATCCTAGACGAATTAGAAGAATGGAGAAACCTATCCATCAAAGAGACCGAGGGGAATAGAGAAATTCAAAACACCATACCTAGAAAGACCGATAGTTCCTACAATCACCCATTAAAATTGCAGATATTCAACATAGGGACTGAGGAGCAACCCAAAATAGCTTTGGTGGGAGATTACTAGGATGAGAAAACCTGTCAGGAAATACAGAGTTTACTATGGGAATACGAAGATTTGTTCCCAAAGACTTTTTCAGAATTGAAGGGAATCAAAGGAGTTTTGGGAAACATGAAGATTGAGTTAAAACCAAGATCCAAGCCTGTCAGACATATGCCATACCATCTTAACCCAAGAATAAAAGAGAAAATTGAGAAGGATATTGATAAAATGTTAGAAGCAGGTCTCATTTTTCTGGTAGAAGAAGCAGAATGGGTCAGCCCCATAGTCATTCAAAGCAAGAAAGACACTGAGGATATTAGAGTCTGTGTGGACTACAGAAGCCTCAACTCTGCTTGTGTGCATGACCCTTTCCCAACACCCTTTACCGATGAGGTTCTAGAACATGTTGCGGGGAAGGAAGCATACTCATTTATAGATGGATTCTCAGGATACCATCAAGTTAGGATTGTTGAAGAGGACAAGAGAAAAACCACCTTCATTACCGACTGGGGATCTTTTTCATACAATGTGATGCCATTTGGTTTAAATAATTCTCCTGCAGTTTTCTCTAGGATTGTGATAACAACCTTTAGATATTTCATTCATAAGTTCATAGAAGTTTATATGGATGATTGGACAATATATAGTCTGCTTAACGAACATGTAGAACTGCTAAGGCTAATGTTTGACAGATGCAGAGAGTTACAAATCTCATTAAATCTCAGGAAGTGTATCTTCTGTGTGCCACATGGAAATTTGTTGGGCCACATAGTCTTCCAAGAAGGAGTATCGGTAGACCCAGCTAAAGTTGCAACAATTGAAAATATGATGCCACCTACTAGTATTAAATAGTTACACTTCACACTTAGACATACAGGCTACTATCATAGGTTCATTCATGTTGGTTGTGGAGCCTGATTATCTTCCTGATTCAGAGGTCTTTTACTTTCAGCCGTGTTTATAACCCATGAAGTATTTACACCCCAGAAGTATGTACACTCTTCCACGCGGGGGAGTGTAGAGGGGGGGTGCCCCCTCTGCGGGGTCCGGGGGGGCTATCCCCCCAACTGGGGGGTCTAGGGGCAAGCGAGGGTTCGGGGGAGAAGCCCCCGAAGGAAAAATTGCCTTGTAAAAGTATATTGTAATTTCATTGTAAATCTGGACTGTTCATTATAAGGTCGCAGATCTAACGATAGAAATTATGTTAGGGTTTTTTTCCCTAGAAGGCAACCCTCTTTTATGAGGGAAATGTATTGCGGCTATGTATGATGGAGAATATTGTATTCTGAGATAGGAGACTGTGAGAGAAATAAGAGGAAGTTACAACGAGTTTTGCTGTAGGTTGTATCCCTTCATATGATGGATAATAATAAAGGAAGGACCTGACAATTTCTTTGGTGGACGTAGCCCACACTGGGTGAACCACGTAAATATGTGTCTCTATTGTATTGTGTATCTTCTGTGTTTTGTTTCCACAATTGTTTTATTTTATTTCTCCATGGTCCTGTTTTTCTAACAACTAGTATCAGAGCAAAAGGTAACTCACAGGAAAAGAGGGTTCCTAGTTCGAGTGGGAGCAATGTTGGAAGATGGAAAGTTTAGGGTCGAGAAATTTAACTGCCAAAAATACCAATTATGGAAGATGCAGATGGAAGACTATTTATATCAGAAGGATCTATTCCTACCATTGGGTGGAATAGAAAAGAAGTTGGCAGCTACGAAGGACGAAGAATGGGAGATTCTTGATAGAAAGGCTCTAGGAACGATACGACTGAGCCTGGAAGCGTCGGTGGATTTCAATATTTCCAAAGATAAGACAACGAAGGGTTTGATGGATGCATTGGCCAAATTGTATGAAAAACCCTCGGCATCTAATAAGGTATTTCTAATGAAGAGATTATTTAATATGAAGATGTCGGAAGGTGGGTCTATTGCAGATCATTTAAATGATTTTAATACGGTTACTAATCAACTAAGTTCTGTAAAAGTGGACTTTGATGATGAGGTTAGGGATTTTCTAATCTTGTGCTCATTGCTAGAAAGTTGGAACGGCTTGGTCATGGCTGTAAGTAACTCTGTCTCTGGTTCAAATACTTTAAAATTTGATGATGTTGTTGGTGTTATCCTTAGAGAGGAAATGCAATGGAAAAGCACAGGTGAGACATCAGGAAATGCATTGAACATGGAGAATAGGGGAAGACAAAAGGATAGAGGAAAGGGTTTCAAGAACCGTGGGAATTCTAGGAAGGGTAGATCCAAATCCAGACTTAGAAAGATAGAGTGCTGGAATTGTGGGAAGAAAGGACATTTGAAGAAAGACTGCAGAGCTCCAAAGAAACAAAGAGATGGACAGCAGGAGAGAAATCAGGAAGCAAATGTAACAAGTGATGTGTTACAAGATGCTTTGATTCTTTCTATAGATAATATTTCTGAGTCTTGGGTAGTAGATTCAGGGGCTTCATTTCATGCCACACCCCATAGGAAACATTTTCTAGATTATGTTCAAGGTGATTTTGGACAGGTTCATTTGGGTGATGATGCACCATGCAAAATTGTTGGAATGGGAAAGGTAAAAATAAAGAAACGCAATGGAAACCAATGGTTGTTGAAAGAGGTTAGACATGTTCCAGATTTAAGGAAAAATCTAATTTCAACAGGGCAGTTGGCAAGTGAGGGTTGTGTATCCATATTTACAGATAAGACGTGGAAGGTCATCAAAGGATCATTGGTGATAGCAAAAGGAGAGAAGGTAGGTACATTGTATTTATGTACTGGTAATACTGACTCTTCTGTCTCTTTAGCTTCTACAAGAGTGGATACAACACTGTGGAATCATAGGTTGGGACACATGAGTGAGAAGGGTATGCAGATACTTCACAAAATAAATTTGTCGCCAGATCTTAAACAAAATGATTTGGACTTCTGTGAGGATTGTGTTTATGGAAAACAAAAGAGAGTCGGAAAAGAAAAAAAGAGTGAAAGGTTAGAGCTTGTGCATACAGATGTATGGGGTCCAGCTCAGGTATCATCTCTTGGTGGCTCTCATTATTATATTACTTTTATTGATGATTCAACTAGAAGAACTTGGGTTTATTGCAGTCGACAAAAATCTGATGTTTTTGATACTTTTAAGAAATGGAAAGCTTTGGTTGAGAATGAGACAGGAAAAAAGTTGAAGTGTCTCAGATCAGATAATGGAGGTGAATATTGCAGCAAGGAGTTTGATGATTACTATTCATACC
>ML786590.1:19165-33824 GCA_009831015.1 Picea engelmannii | reverse complement strand
GTACAAGGCTAGACTTGTTGTAAAGGGGTTTGCACAAAAGAAAGGTATAGATTTTGATGAAATATTTTCTCCTATTGTTAAAATGAATTCAATTAGAACTATTTTAAGTCTTGTGGCAGTAGAATATTTTCATCTTGAACAGTTAGATGTAAAAACAACTTTTCTCCATGGGGATTTGGAGGAAGAGATAAATATGCAGTAGCCACAGGGGTATGAGGTCAAAGGGAAGGAGAATTTGGTATGCAGGTTGAAGAAGAGATTATATGGCCTAAAGCAAGCTCCAAGGTAGTGGTATATGAAGTTTGACAGGTTTATGACAGAACAAGGTTATAGTAGATGTCATTCTGATCACTGTGTTTATTTTAAAAAGCTAGAAAATGGATGCTTTATTATCTTGATATTGTATGTAGATGGCATGCTTGTTGCAGGGTCTAATATGCAGGATATAAATGTGCGCAAGAATAAATTAGCCAATTCATTTGCGATGAAGGATTTGGGTGCTACAAAGAAAATCCTTGGTATGAGAATAACAAGAGACAGGAAAAATCGCAAACTGCAATTGTCTCAGGGTGAGTACACAGAGAAGGTGTTGGAGAGGTTTAGAATGAAGAATGTAAAACCAGTTAGTACACCTTTGGCCAGCCATTTCAGATTAACTAAGGAAATGTGTCCCAAGACACAGGAGGAGATAGAATACATGTCCAGGGTCCCTTATTCATCAGCAGTTGGCAGCTTGATGTATGCAATGGTTTGCACAAGACCTAATATTGCACATGCAGTGGGAGTTGTGAGTAGGTATATGAACAATCCAGGTAAAGAACATTGGGAGGCAGTAAAGTGGATTCTTAGGTATTTGAGATACTGCTACTCATGCATTATGTTTTGTAGGTTCAGACACTTTTCTACAGGGATATGTTGATTCAGATATGGAAGGTAATAAAGACAGCAGGAGGAGCACCACGAGGTATGTTTTTACTATAGGTGGAACAACAGTAAGTTGGATTTTGAAACTACAAAAGGTTGTTTCATTTTCAACAATAGAGGCAGAGTATGTTGCTGCTACAGAGGCTAGTAAAGAGATGATTTGGTTACAAAGGTTTATGGAGGAATTGGGAAAGAAGCAGGAGAATAGCAGGTTGTACTGTGACAGTGAGAGTGCAATTCATCTTGCAAAGAACTCAACCTACCATTCAAATACTAAGCATATATAGTTGAGGTACTACTTCATATGATCCACCTTGGAAGATGGACATTTGAAGTTGGAAAAGATACACACTAGCCAGAATCCTACAGACACGTTAACAAAGGGAGTAACCAGAGAGAAACTGAGTTCCTGCTCATCTTCAGTTGGTCTTCAAGAATGAAGATGAAGATGAGAAATTTTCCAGGTTCAAGAAGGTTCAGAGTCCAACATATACAACAATGGTGGAGTTGTTGAGATCAGTCTCCAAGTGGGAGATTGTTGGTTGTGGAGCCTGATTATCTTCTTGATTCAGAGGTCTTTTACTTTCAGCCATGTTTATACCCCATGAAGTATTTACACCCCAGAAGTATGTACACTCTTCCACGTGGGGGTTCGGGGGCAAAGCCCCCGAGGGAAAAATTGCCTTGTAAAAGTATATTGTAATTTCATTGTAAATCTGGATCGTTCATTATAAGGTCGCAGATCTAACGGTAGAAATTATGTTAGGGTTTTTTTCCCTAGAAGGCAACCCTATTTTATGAGGGAAATGTATTGCGGCTATGTATGATGGTGAATATTGTATTCTGAGATAGGAGAATATGAGAGAAAGAAGAGGAAGTTACAACAGGTTTTGTTGTAGGTTGTATCCCTTCATATGCTGGATAATAATAAAGGAAGGACCTGGCAATTTCTCTGGTGGATGTATCCCAAACTCGATGAACCATGTAAATCGGTGTCTCTATTGTATTGTGTATGTTCTGTGTTTTGTTTCTGCATTTGTTTTATTTTATTGCTCCATGGTCCTGTTTTTCTAACAATTTGAAGATATGCCAACATTACTGCACCTTTGGAAAACCTCCTGAAAAAGGATGAAATGTTCCAATGGACTCCCGAATGTAACAAATCATTTGAAACACTCAAGGAGAAACTCATTATAGCATCGATTCTGATATTCCCAGACTGGGAGAAGGAATTTCACGTCCATGTGGATGCTTTAAGAATTGCCTTAGGAGCTATCCTAACACAACCTGAAGATGAAGCTATGGATCACCCTATCTACTTTGCGAGTCGGAAGCTATCACAGGCAGAGCACAACTACGCAACAACATAATGGGAAGGATTAGAATTGATCTACACTTTATAGAAATTTAGACATTATCTGTTAGGGTTTCATTTCAAATTATTTACTGATCATTCAACATTAAAATACCTAGTTAACAAACCTGTGTTGGAGGGAAGAATTTGTAGATGGCTCATGTTATTTCAGGAATTTTCCTTTGAAGTCATCATTAAACTAGGACGATGCAAAATCAAAGCTGACCATCTATCCAGACTAGAGTCAGGAGAAAGTGGTGGAGTAGTGGATGAATAGCTCCTAGATGTAGATTTATTCAAGATCGAGGCCATACCAGAGTACCTAGAGGACATAACAATCTTTCTCAGCACAGGGGCATGCCCTAAAACATATTCCGCAACCCAGAAACACCATATGTTCATCAGAGCAGCAGATTATCAGCTGATCGTCAGGCAATTATATAAACTAGGACTAGACAACATCCTAAGACAATGTGTCCTAGATCATGAAAGGAAAGATATACTCTGGGAATGCCATGGTGGAATTGCAGGAGCCACATAGGAGGAAAGGCAATGACACAAAAATTTCTGCAGGTAGGACTTTGGTGGGAAACACTTTTCAAAGATGAAAAAGCATATGCTAGATTGTGTGATGTTTGTCAACGGGTGGGCAAACCATCACTCTGAGATGAATTACCACTAAAACTAGTTTGATCTCTACAAGCATTTGGGAAATGGGCAGTTGACTTCATTGGACCAATCAACCCCACATCCAAACACTCAAATTCAAGGTACATCATTACCGCAACTGACTACCTTACTCGTTGGGTCGAAGCAGTAGAGGTACAAGACTGTTCAACGAATACGACTGCCAGGTTCATTTTCGATAATATCATTACCCGCTTCGGATGTCCTAGGAGTCTAACCAGTGATTAGGGATCTCAATTCATTAGCAAAACTATAGCAACACTTACCCCAAAATTTCTGATTCAACATCATAAGAGCAGTCCATACCACCCACAGGCCAACGAAATAGTCGAAGCCTTCAACAAAATTATGGAAAAGGGACTAACAAAGGTCTATTGCACAAACCAAGAGGACTAGGATGATAGAGTTCCAGAGGTACTATGGGCCTATAGGACAACCATGAAGAAACTCCACAGATACACACCATTACATCTTGTTTATGGGAAAGAGGCAGTGATGCCTGTAGAGTTCATCACCCCAAGTCTGTATATTGCACAAGCCACATGTATGACAGATGAAGAATCAGTGGCACAAAGACTTGCGGAGTTACAAGAACTTGAAGAAACTAGATTTATGGTAGACTTCCATCAGTCGGTTGAAAAGTTAAGACAGAAAGCTTGGCATGACCACCACATTAAAACCAAGGTATTTAGACAAGGGGACAAGGTATTACTCTATGACAACCGATACCAAATGCACCTTGGAAAGCTACGTATGCACTGGTTGGGACCCTTCATAGTTGTGGAGATACGACCATCAGGAGCAGTCTGACTCACGCAACTGGATGGTGTGCTATGACCAGGATGGGTGAATGGCACTCACCTAAAGACCTACCTATCTCGAAACTCAGAAGAGGGCAATCGCTCCAATCTGATGGAGCTTGTAAAATAGTTAGATTTAAGTTTTGTTTTCTTTCTAATTTTTTTTGTAAATTTCAATAATAATGTCCATGTGCGTAGTGTTGCACCATAACACATAGTTCATTTGTTTTGTTTAAGTGTTAGTTTATATAGAGTTGACAACCCAGTAGTACAAAACCTGAAGTATGGAAAAGTCCATTAATTAGAGTCATTAAAGATGACTGGGACAACCTTTACGGTTGGAGAGGCCACGAATCGCAATCCAATCTATGTCAAAGGCCACACAAACCCAGTCCAATCACAACCTTTATTGGCATTTCGGTACCCCGACTGTCACCCGTTAAGCCATAAAGTTGCATTATGCCAAGATTCCATCGAAATTCACACCGAGACATCCACCCGTCAAACAAAAAAGTCTCAATTCGGCCACATCCCTATTACACCCAAACGAGTAAATACCAAGATCGCCCAATTGGATTTACCTTGATTAAACCGTCCCATCGGACAACTCACACCCTATTACGTCTATATGGTCATGATGAGGAGAAGTTATTACTAAAACTTACCCATTAAGCCAGACATAAGAATCTCATAACTCAGACGAGAAAGTATTATTTCTAAAAAAAGCATAGCCTTTCCGAACTCAACCGTACAAACCAATTAGGACCATTGCCAAAGTTGTAATTGTAGCCCTAGTTCTTAACGGCCACAGAAGCACTAATGCCTAGAGCCACAATAAGTAGGAACACCATGACTAAAGAAGTAGTACCAGATGAGCTTTGCGACCCCTGGGTCGATATTATAGGTGATCTCAAAGGGAAGATAGAACATGTCAAGCTACTCGACCTTGACCTCACGAATTCAGTCTTGTTTCCATAGATGCACCCAAACATCTTTTGGGAGTTAGCTCCGGACGAAACTAGAGATATGAAATTTATACCCAAAACGGAGTTCATCAACCTATTTAACTCCACCATCATGAACCTGAGAGACTTACCAATATTTGGAACCACCGACAAAATTGTGCGCTGCACGAAGTTTTTGATAAGAAGAGTGCATGACAGAATTCTATGGTTGGATAAGTGGTATCCAATCCATGCACAAGATATCCAGTAGATCACTAGACTATCCTCCAAAGGAGAGGATGTGTCAAAGGGATTTCATGGCCCTGACAAGCATGGGAAGAAGAAAGGCGAGCTTATCCTGTACAGGAAGTTTAACACCAAGCGAGGCAGACACACATCAATCATTGAGCCAATACTGCCCGAAACATTTCGGACTGGCTGTTATATCATAGCCAGTAAGGTTATGAGGTCCTATTATAAGGGAGAATGTACTTTAGATGCACTATCAGTCGCTGACTTCTGCAATCAGGGAGCAGTGTTCAATTGGTGTAGTTTCTTGTTGGAGGACTTGCGAAGAGGCACAAGAGAAAGGAGGCACCTTTACCTATGGATACCTACTTGTGGAATTTTCAATGCTCAAATGGAAGTCACCAGTGGGTAGACAACTGACAATACAAGATAAAGGATGTCTAGAGAAGATGTTTGAGCCATGGTAGTCCAAACCAGACTCGGAGAACACAACACTCAACAATGCAACATTTTCCAAGTGGTATAATGATATGATAGATTAAACATAGAGGCCACACATCTCACAGGAGATCCTCAATAATAACACAAGGAATATTTCATTTAGCATGAACCGGCACAACACATTCATCTGGCTGAGGCATGCCCGTAGGGAACATTTCCACACACGGATGCTACCATTCTATTTGGATGAGAAATCCTTAGATAAAGAGGTCATGTCATGGCCAGGAGTCAAACGAGGCCAACGTAAATCAGGAATGAACTACATTTTTCCTACCGAGCTGCTCAAGAAAAAAGACAAGGAAGAAGGAGAGGGACCGAGCTCAGGCCCCAAGCCAAAGAAGCAAGATGCTCCGACAGAAACAAATTTAGAGGAGGAAAAAGAAACATTGCAGCTGGAGCGGAAGAAAAGACCGCCCCCCCCACAGTTTCCACCCAATGTCGTGTTTTCAGGTGCACAGGTCCACTAGAGCTTGGGCGTTGTGCTTGGAACCTAACCAATGGTGAAGAGACCCAGAACAGGGGTCTCGCTAAATAAACCCCTGAACCCACAACCCCTTGCATCTGCCACTCCCCGGACCCACGCCAGGACCAAAGACACCACTATCATTGACATTCAAGATGACCCAGACCCTGTAACAATTACAGCTACACTCATAATTGAACAACCCCCACCACTCCAATTACCAAAAATCCTCACCGCCATTCCACATCAGACCACATCCTCAGAGCCGATGCATCTCGACCACCCAGAGATAGAGGAACGACAAACCCCATAGACAACTAGAGAATCCCCCAAGACTAGTTTAGAAATTCCTGACCCCGACCCTAAAGCATCAGAGCAGCCCATGATAATGGATGTCCCGAATCTAAACAACCAGGAACAACAACCTAAGTTTGCATCATAGGAAGAAGCTGCCAGAAGCAAAGAAGAGTTGGAACCCAACCGTAACCAACAAATCACCTCACCACCAAAGGGTGAGGATGTCCCAGAAATCACGACGAATGATGCAGAAGCACCGGAAGATACAGAGATACCACATGCGCACAATGAGCCAGAATCAACAACGGAGCCAGGTATGACCACCATGCAAGCACAGATGGTGCAAGTTCTCCAGAACCCCCAACAATGTGCAGAATTGATGCAACTCTACATAACCAGAACCGAGGTTCTGATGCTCTTACCTGCAGACCTAAGATTGAGGATTACACCAACACCACCAACAGAGGACGAGGTAGAAACTCACTCAGACCATTCAACAGGAAGTGGACTCCCACTACAGTGGCAAGTACCCACTGATGTAGCTCCATCATCTACAGACCTGGTATAGTGGCCAGCGTCACAGTTGTTCAGACTAATCATAGCCTCCATAGACCAACTATATCAAAGGCTCCAAAATGTCGAGAGCTCAGCCGAGCTCGCCAGGAAAGAACAACTATATGCATAAATATGTAGAGTGGAGGGAAAACATGATAGACTCCTAGCCCAATGAAAATTGGAAAAAGTGCGGGGAAAACTTGCAGAAGCCTGGCTGGAGATCTGAAAGGTTGCGCCCGATCTAAATGAAGCTAGCGAGATAAGTGAGCCAGAACAACAAATCGAGCTATTACAAGAAGCATGGACACATCTCGCTACCTGCACTGAGAAAATACAAGAGAAGTTACAACAAGTCCAGCAAGAAGCAGAACAAAAACCTCGACAGTTGCAGGAACAGATGTAGAAGATAATACTGCAAGGTAACAATGCCCGAGTGACACTACATAAGAAGACAATGGACTGTACTAGAATCTTCAAGGAATTCATCGATTGGATGGGCATCATAACTCGACGGAATCAAGTCTTGGAGGAAGCACGCGCAAATATCTAGGTGTTGAATGAAGAAGTTGCGACAACAATGGACCTTATAGAACAACAATAGAAGTTCAACCAAATTCAACAGGCCGACAATGAGCTGAATACACTCTATGAAGCATAGTTCGTAGCCAAGAAAGAGCTGCGTGAATTTTGATTAGTCATTCAGATAGCCTACATGAAAATGCACCAGGTCGACGTAACAACCAACTCTGAATGGAACTCATTGGTTTCAGCCAAACCAAAGGAGTACAACAAAGAGACAACACAACATTTTCTTGCAGAGGCATCACTCCTCACCCAGAAATGGCAGGACAAAGTTGAAATCTTTCAAGAGGTAAAGCACCGAGCCTTAGAGTTGGTACCAGAATTGGGCCCTTCATTTGAGGAGGTAAAGGAAGAAAAGGCACAAACATAAGATCTCAAAGAAGAAGAAAATCCGGACAAGAGAAAAAAATAGTTGCTCCTAGAGAATGTGAAAGAACCAAGTGCTTGACTCGAGGACGTGTCAAGGATTGTGGTCGAAGCCTATTGGGTCGTTCATTTTTGAGAAAGAATTGTGAAAGTTTTGAATAAGCATGAGTCGCACAAACTTTATCAGAGGCCGAAAGGAAGAATAACAGAAAGCAATTGTGGATGTTAGCGCAACACCACCTAATCAACAAACAATTGCAATAGAACAAGAAGGAGAGCAAGCCAAACAGGAAAACATAACTCATCTATATGTAGGACTGAATATAATTGTAAAAGGGTTGGTTAGGTTGGTATTATTATGTTGTTCATCCATTCAGCTTTAGGTTGATTAGATTTGGGTTGATTCATGTCTATCAGAGTCACCCGAGGTTTTGGGATTAGTCGCTGCTACCTGTCATAAGTCAAGAAGAGGAGAGTCTGTAATGAACGAGAGATATCAGTTAGGGAATTAGAACTCTGTGGCTGAGGCCTAGAGCCAAGGGTCTGTATTGAATATCTCTATGTAATTTTGAGTCTGTAGTGTAAGAAAGATCTCAGAGAGAATATAATAAAGGAGAACCAAATTTTCAATATAGGATGTGTCTTTGTATGTTTACTTGTGCATTACATTGTTCCTTTATGGTTTATGAGTTCTGTTTACTAGTTCTACACTTAAAGTGCCATTCATAAGGTGAGTAGGTTCAATTATTACGGTTAGATGTTTCAGATCTAATGTTGCTCTTGCGCAAGAGCAGGAATGAGTTCTGGATGATCTATGGATTCTCTTTGGTATTTTCCCTACCCTTCCCTATCTTTCTGTCTCAGCATTGCTTCGGGTGAGACTTCTTCTCTTTGGAGGAGATGAAAATTCCAACGCTTTAGACTACATGGTACCTTTTGTTGGTAACCTGAGAAGAACCTTGTTCTGATAAAATCCGTGCCAGCATCATGGTCCGATGCACGGAAATACATACAAGTTGTTGGTGGAAGTGGACATTCCCTTACATAATGTCCCGATTGTTGAAAATTGTGACATACCACTTGTCCTCTACCTTGTCCAAACCCTCCTCTCGCTCATCCTCCACCTCTGTAGCCTACTCAATCTCCTCTCAATGTGTTATACTGAGGCACCTGATTATACTATGTGGTATTGTACTGAGGTTGTGCTGCGTTGTATTGTGGCTGCACGATATTATATGGTTGTTGCACAGTATTGTATTGTTGTTGCTTAGTGTTCTATGGGGATGGAACTTGGTTAAATTTTTGTGCATCTTTCCTAGTCATCATTTATGCCTACACTCTATATGCATCCAATGTCCTTTCTCGCATCAATTCCATAGTTCTACAATCTTTGTCGTCGTGGCCCACTGACTTGCAAAAGTTGCAATATGAACTCTTTGGGATTGTTTGGTATTTTTTCATCATTGAGTAGTGATATGGATAGTGACTGGGTTTCTTGTAGATTTTGCACCATAGTCCTCCTATTGGTAATGGATTCGACATTCTTGCTGCCATATACTGCGTGAATGTTGGACATTGTTCTTGTGGTGTCCTTATGTCCTGCATGTAGTACACCAAATGACTTCTCGTTTGTCCTTATTCTTATTTTGGTTTAGCTAGAATGTTAATTTCTTCAAATCCTCCTTCAGTTATTCGAGGGATGGATCCATCTGCTGATACTGGTTTTCTTCCAGTTGCAGGGCTGCCTGCAGAGCCTCTCCTGCGTCTGAAACTTTTGTTGTCGCAATGGATATTTTAAGTGTGAGAGAAGTGAATTGACAAACAAGTGCCTATGTTGCATATGCGTCATGAGATATTTCAGCTTTCCCTTCAGTCTCTTGAATCTCTAGTCAATATCCCATACAGGCTCTCCCGATTTCTGTCTAATTTCGATCATCTCATTCATGTACTAATCTTCTAAACTTGGTTTTTGAAATTCGTTTATCAACAATTTCTTGATATCTACAACTGTTCTGGTTGTCCCTGGTGGATTGTTTGTAACTAAACTTATGTACCAATCCAATGCATGATCCCTTAATGTAATCGCTAGCTATGCCAGTTAATTATCTTCATCTGTGATCTGTTTCGCTTCCCAAATCTTCTCACAGATGAACAAATGTTTTTTCGGGTGCTCCGATGCTTCTCCTTTAAATCCTGGTAACCTGATGGTGGGATCATGTCCTTCCATTCTAAATGTTGAACTACTACCTCCACATAGTGTAGATACTTGAATAGTGGTACCTGAACGGGGTCCTCCAATTGTTTTTCCTTGTGTAGATGTACTTCCTATTGTCTAACGTCTTTCGAACTTCGGTTGTCTAAACGATGTTGTTCTCTTTGGTGTATTAGTCTCACATGGGTTTATGGGTTCCACACTGACATTAATATGGATAGGATTGATTCCTTCTCTTCTCATTCTTGGACCTCTTGTCTTCCTCCCATATGTTGCGCACAAGATTTCCTCAATCTTCTCCATAGCCCGGAGATCCTCTACCTCTTCCTCGTCACTCACCAAGCCTTCCCTCACAGCTACAACTCTCTTCTTGGTATTCACCTTCTATTGGTAGGGTACTCCGCTAAGCATCTTTCCATCTATCACCATGATCTTCTTGATCTGGTCGTCATCCATCATGATTGGGTCCAATGGTTCCTCCTTCTTTCCCTTATCCTTTCCTCCTTCCATTTCTCCATTTTCTATCAGTACTTTCCCCCTTCCCCCTTGCACGCAGGTAAATTTAGTTGTCTGACTCCATTGTCATTACGCCTATGTTATATAGTAGTATCTTAATAGAAGTATAAAATGATCTAATGTACCTTCCTTGAGGTCCACTTAGAAACTCTTTCTCTGTTGCGTTGTATGACTTCACTGTATCTACTGCAAACTCTATTGTAAATCTTGCCACAATACTGTCAAGACAAAAGTCTATTGTGCAGGTGAATTTGTTGTTCACTTGCTGTAACTGTTGAATATGTACGGGGTCCACTCTAACTATCAGATCCAGTTCATTTCATGGTTATATTTCAACCTTAGTATCCACTCGTCCAATAAGTGTGGAAAATCATAGAAAAAGACTTTGTGCAAATCAATAAAGACGTATTTCTCAAGATATTTGCAGAGTGTTACTCTAGCGTTTTTGTTATCTTTCTGTGCAAACTCTAGCTTTTTTGTCCTTAGCCAGCTTTCGATCTATGATTTTGTGGGATTCCACGGTCTCAACATCCCCTTCTAGTGGCTCATTGCTTTCTTTTCTCCTTTAATATTTTCTTTCTCCGCCTCCCACAAATGGTACGTATCCTTTCATAGATCTTCAACGTATCTTATCTACTCAATCCTCTACTGTTCCTACCAATGAAAATGTAACCATTTGTTGGTTATTGGTTAATCTCTCTTACTTATCTCTTGTTTTGATTTTATTGACCCAGGGCTCATGTCTCTTTGGGTTTCCAAAAAAGCCTCTAAAACTGTCGGCCCTCTTGGTAAACTAGAAGGCAACGCAACGCACAAGGTGCACCGCGGCGTCTCACCCAAGATAGTCTTAATGAGTGGCTGAAAGACTCATGTGTTTGTGGCCTAAGATTGAGTAGGATATATTATAATTGTGCACTAAGAGTTCTATTATAACTTATTAGTGCAGTATATTGTATCACGATTTATGCAACAAATATAATAACTCATTCATCCATCTTATCAATATATACTGAAAGACAAAAAGGAAATGCATGCATTCAATCACATAACATAGATGTTACTATGGTTCACCCCCCTGGTCTATGTCCACAAAGATTTGGCTCTCAACTCTTTTATTATACACGTTCGATCACTACAACACTACCCACTTACAACTCTTCTCAGTTCGGTAAGATCTATATGAGGTGGACTATATCGCACCAAGCTCCTCATCTTGCGATCTAACCCTAGATATCTACCCTCCTCAATCCTCTCTAACTCAACATCTTACAAAATTAGGTCATACGAAAAAATGTTACATTACATTTGCACAATACTCAACCACTAACCACTAGCATCCTTGCTATGAGACCTAGGTATCTATATTTATACGTTTCTGGCTCTTCAACCATTACAATATATTGCAAAAACCCTAAACCTAACGTCGTTAGGTCTTCCATGCATGCACGTGTTCTTCTCTTCCTTCCAGTTGTCTCTTTCCTCATGCATTCCTTCCTTCCCAAAATCACCTTGCCTTTCTACTTTGGTCTGCTTTCAACACCTGGACTCTATCACCCATTTTTCCAATGGTTCTAAACAAATAGAAATGAAGATTCATGAGATATTTTCTCATGAAGTGCATTAGAAGTCTTATGTGGTAATGATAAATCACGTTGAATCTTCCTTCACAGGTAAAATATCTTTGTATTTCCCTTAGCATCTTATCAAAACCTTCAATCATGTGGCTCTTGGGCACTCCTTTTGATAGATTATCTCCTTGACATTTTGGTTTAATGAATTCTTTGGAGAAGGATGCATTTATGTTCATGGCCTTAAACCACCTTTCACCAGTATTTGGTATTTCAATAGTTGTTTCTATGGTCACTTAGGATACCTTGAGTTCAAGTGTGCCAACTTTATTTTTGGTTCCATCAAAATTAAAAACAAATTCCCTAGCCACCTCAGGGTGCCCCCTCTGCAGCTTCTGACAGAAATTAAAAGATCCCACTCTTTGGAAGACTTCCCTAATCAGGGTTTTAATAGAAAATAACTACATGTCATAGGGTTCAATCCTCACAATTCCCCCTCCCTTGTGATCCTTATTTTGAAAGGGTATCCATTAATGTCATATGAATAAACTTTTACCACCAATTTAAATGATGCAAGAGGCAAAACAGGAAAAACAAATAGAGGACTAAGGTTTTGATGGATGATCTTTCTCAAAGGATTGGCTCTATATAAGGATCAATATGTTTATCATCCTATTTTACCTCCAGTTATAAGGAAATATATCTTACAGACAGGGAGATAAAGGAAGGCTACACAAAATCATGAATTTATAAGGAAACAACTTGTTGTAAAAAAGGTCTTGTTCATTATTTCACTATTCTCTTGCAAAAATTCACAATGACTTGAGAAGGCAACAACTTTTAAATCTCAGACTAGACAATATTAATATTGAAAATGCGAATTTGTTTGAAAAGGGCTGTGTAAAAACCTCTGGGATAGGGGATTCATAGCACCAAGTTGTTGCACAGAGTTTGCAGCGCCACAACAGGGGGTTCACCGCACCAAGGTAAGTAAGAGGAATCATCTGGACATGAGATATGAAAGGTGGCCTGAAACTAAGGCTTGTTTAAGGATTTGGTTAAAAAGAAGCTCATAGATCATGGAATGATCCGAAATCGGATTCAGAAGGCTGACAGGGCTTCAAAAAGGCTCAAAAATTAAAGTGCTTGGAATCCGACGAAACCAACACCATTGCGTCCGCCTCGTTTTCCTGATTCCAGCGGTATATTTATTTTCGTGAACGGAGTCCGTATGGAGGAGATATCGCGATTTTACCGCCAAGTCAAACAGGGGAAAATTTGGATGTTGATTGTACCTGTCCGTACAGTCCGTACGGACACGTGGAGGGCCGTACCATCATGGTGATGTGGCAGCTTGATGACATGGCATATTTGTATTGGACGGTTGTTGACCAATTGGGTGCTGACACGTGTCTCTTCATTTTTGATTAATTTGGTTATGTGTAAAAAATATTGTTGGGAGTCTGCGGGTTTGAACCCCGGACCTCCCCCATAGCCAACGCCTTTGAAATAATCCGCTAGCCAATATACCCGCGCTTGTTCCTTGTTTGAAAGGCGGGGATTAATGTATTTAAGTTGGATGGTTGTTTGATTTTAAAAAGGGTGCGGGCCGGGGCCTAAGCCCCGACCCCTGGTTTTATAATATAACACATGTAACCATGTGTTAATATTACCGCGCGGGAAAACATATTATAACCATTACTTTTTGTTTTATATTACATATGTAATATGGTCGTGTATTAAAAATGCGCGGGGTTTGATTTGTGTTATGTAATGTTAACACATTGTGTTATGTGCGCGGTTGTAACTTGCGCGGTTAAGTCCGTTACACGGTTTCAAACGGTCAAACGATTTTTGCGCCCAGCCCAAGGTCTTATGGTGCCATATGACTTGTTGAAGGGGGCGCGCACCCAGCTTTGGGGGGATTTATCCCAATTCTAACTACTATATGGTTGCAAAGTGGGTTTTCATAACCACTTTTGATTTAATTAATGTAATTAATCCTTTTTTAAGGGTTATTGGGCATTTTTAAAGCCTAAATTCGTGGAGGAAGTTGGAGAGGGAAAACTAACTCTCCCACTATTTAACCAAGGCTATTTTGAGGCCAAGGACACAGTTTTTGAGAGCAATTTCAGAGCAAAGATGTTGAAGCAAGCCAAGTCAAAGCCAGTTTGAGGCAGGAAGACCGTTGAGGAGGCGATGTTGTCGGACGATTTCTGAGAGCTCGGGACATCCAATTCAGGTGCCGTAAGTTGTGCATGGTTCCAGAGATCTGAGCGAACAAGTCCAGATCAGTCTAGAGACCATTCGGCATTGTAAATATGTACTAATAATCTTTCAAACAGAAATAAAAAGCCTCCCCCACAAGAGAAAAAGGCCTGGAGACGTAGGCAAAGTTGCCGAACTCTGTTATCAAACTTGTGCATTATGGTTTGCTGTTCTTTATTGTATTTCAGATTTGCATATATGTCTATGGCTGTATAATGCGTTTTCTTTTATCGCTCTTTCATTAAAGTTTCCCAATGGTTAATTAATGCATGCTAAATAAACTCAACCATAGTCATTTCGAAAAATCCTGACGGATCAAGTGGTATCAGAGCTAGTTGACGTTTGGATTTGAGTTTTGCATGTTAACCAGGGA